>JAFJYG010000183.1:0-71629 GCA_017366145.1 Cadophora sp. M221 | reverse complement strand
CCTCCCACCACTCCTGACCAACTCCGTCCCCCTCTCTAGACTCTCTCCACCAAGACAATCAACCAACACATCAATCTCACCACCCTCCACCCTCTTCCTAACAATATCCTCCCAGCGTCCCCCCTCAACTTCCTTATAATTGACCACCAAACTCGCACCCAGCCCTTCTAAAACCTTACATCCAAATCCACCAACAGCAACCACCACACCCCTCTCACCAACCCCCCTCCTCGCAAGCTGAACAGCCATTCTCCCCACCGCACCGGTACCACCCATCACAAGAACCCTCTCTCCCCCCTCCAACCCCCCACAAGCCTGCAACGCCGTCAACGTAGCCCTAGGCACACTCGCCGCCTCCACAGCTTCCATCCCCTTCGGCATCCTCGCCAAAAACCTCACATCACAAACAGCATACTCCGCCATCCCGCCCTGTCCATCATACGGCAGCAAAGCAAACACTTCATCCTCAGCCTTGAATAGTGGGGATGCAGACGAGATGACTGTCCCAGCTACATCGTGGGCGGGGATGCGAGGCGTGGGTGCGGATGGTGGGGCGGGCCAGGAGAGCTCGTAGGGCGTTATGGCTGTGGCGGTGATGCGGAGAAGGACTTGGGATTCTGAGGGCGTGGGGAGAGGGAGGGTGGTGAGGGTTAGGGATGTGGGCTGGTTGGTAAGGTCGTAGGTTTGGGGTGTGAGGAGGGTTATGGCGCGCATTTTTGAAGGGAGAGACATGGTCGGTTGATTGTTGTGTTGTTGGTTTTGTATTTG
The DNA here is from genome assembly GCA_017366145.1 of Cadophora sp. M221. Classification (NCBI taxonomy): domain Eukaryota; kingdom Fungi; phylum Ascomycota; class Leotiomycetes; order Helotiales; family Ploettnerulaceae; genus Cadophora; species Cadophora sp. M221. Next base: position 70,861 of record JAFJYG010000183.1, on the reverse strand, counting down.
GCGACGGGTGGTTGTTGTAGGTCAATAAAAGTTAAGAGTAGGAAGCCGAATGAAGTTGAATATCAGTATCGAGTTCTCACGTGGATGTAATTTTGATATTTTTGACGAAGCGATATTGACAAGCTTTGAATGCGAGCTTCCCATATATAGCTCTACACAGCTCAAGGAATTCACCACCAATACTCACTGTAGCACAACATACTTGGGCACCAATGTGCATTAAACATGCTCTTGCAGCTACGACATAGCTGAGCTAACGTACGTAAAACAAGCCTTCCTCCCTCAAGAAACAGTAGGATATTATCCGAATGCAAGCAAGTCGCTTACTCATCGACCATCCCATCTCCTCGGAATTTAGGTTTGGGATGGGATAGGCTATTGGGCAGAAGGCGGATATGGATTGATGGGAAAGCGAACCTATGAGATGCGCTGCACTGCGCTGGGATTTTAGTGCCTGTAGCAATTTTAGTGTCGGGCGAGATACTAACGACTTCATGGGGACATGAGGACATAGGGATATGCGGATGTTACTTTAGATACATGTTATGGAGAAAACAGACATTTGTATCTCTCGGGCGCTAGAATTCCTCCATGAAACTAACTCCGGGTCCGTTCCCAATCCAATAAATATATATAGATATGCCATTCTCAAAACAGCACTAGCACATATCCGACCTTTCCATCAACAATTCTCCTTTCCAAACAACTCCTCTTTACTCCCAATTATCCTCACCCTCTGCATCCCCAAATCGCTTCCACTGCCCTCAGTATCCGGCCTCACTGCACTAACCTCCATCGTATATTCCGTCTCGATAGTCACCACATTTGGCGGCATGCTATTGATCCTCTCCAATTCCAAATCGTCGTAGTCTTTCGCTGTCACCATAGTCGTGACGCCGGATTTCCGACTCAGATCTCGCAGGCCCATGTGGTAAGCTTCCATGTCTGAGATGGGTGGACGGGGAACAAGACGGACGGGCGAGGTCGGGTCGGAGGTTGGTCGGAAGTTGGGGGATTGGGAGAGCGTTGATGCGTTATCTTTGGATGTTATCCAGTGGAGGACTAGAACGCTGAAGAGAACTGGAAAGGGGTGTTAGATGGTCTGGCTGGAGGATTAGGAAGAGGGGGGAATCACTGTCGATGTTGCAACACATGAGGCATATCCAGCCGGGCTCTCCTTTCAAGACCATCACCACGGTGAGATTGCTAGTTTTTGGTCAGTTGATTAAAAATGATTGATGTAGGCTGTATCTTACACGACACTCGATGTCAGGGTACAGCAACTTCCGATGAAGGTACGGAGTGCCACTGTACGAGTTTGGGAGCTCCGACTCGTTCTGTAAGAATAGAGAGCTGAGTTGTATCAGTGGCAATTCATGAATATAGCAACGCGGTACTTACATCGGAGAGGTATGAGAAACAGTGAGGTGAGGTAGACCTGTGCTTGTCAGTAGATGATTTGCAATCCTAAGTATAGGTAGAGCTCACGTTGACCAAGATATCAAAGGCTATGAGGGGTATCATCGCGACCCTTTTCATTCCGATTCGACAGGAATCTTTCTCGTAGTCGGCGAATCGAAAATAGAAATTGAGGGCGATGACAACAAGGTATGGCACTAGCATTCCGAAAGAATTGAACAAATATAACTTGTCCTTCAGTCTCGAGTTGGACTTTCTCCGTATGATGTACTGTATGACCATCAGTACGAAACAACTGAAGTGAACAAGGCAACATACAACACGCTCCACGAGGAAATAGTATATGAACTGCTATGGTTAGCGCGGCCTGTCAAGACCTCAGAGAACTTAACTTACAACCTGGACGAACGTCAACAATCCAATCCAAATACGACGGGCTGGCAGGATGTACGCACTTTTGTTGTCATGTAACAACTCAAACAAAGCAATAGAGCAGTTGAGCATATCGACGCAGAGGAATCTACCCCAAATCCTTGCGATATAATTGCAGTCCCTGAAACAAATATAATGGAATCCACGTAGATGACGAGAATCACTGGAGAATGTTAGCTGTGATCCCCAACTGAAAGTTTCATGTTGACTTACACCAGCAAACCAGTGGTAGCCTGGACCAGTTCCGTACGTTTTGAACTCGACGAGCTGCTTTTCATCAGCACATGGCCCACTTAGTCTAACTGAAGGACTTACAAAGACACACGGACAAAGTGGCCATTGATAGCAGTGACAGAATCACAGAAACCACCGTTCCAGCCCTCGTTTCTTTCATTGGGAAAACCATCGTAGAGTCGGTTCACTGTCGTTGAAAGTTGCAAACCAATACAAGCTTGCATGACGAGAGCAGCAAGGACCGCCGTTATAGTTATACAAGACTCCAAAGCAACAACTTGAACCTCTTCGCTGAGCCGTCCTCGACCTGACGGAAGGCTGTTGTGCAACCCACTTGAACGTGAGTGAACGGGCCCATGCGGAGATTCAAGACCTGGGCAGCCATATGCATCTTCAGGTCCTGAAGAAGAAAACAAATGACTTGTGCTCCATGCACGGGACCTTGATGCGGGCAATCGAGACCAACTTCTGAGGGTGATGAATGGCCCAGCTCTGAGAAGGAGTTCGATCGCACTGCATGAGTGGCTGTCAAAAGAACCCGATACCCGCGCTTCATTGGAGCATCACACCAACTGGAGGGGATGTTACACATATTCGGGATCTCGCAGTCAAGATGTGGGCCTGTGCAAGAGCCAACCTCTTCCTAAATTGCGACTCGAAAATCTAGAAGTTAGAAACATATTGGGGAAGAGCAACTTGGCAGACACCGCATGAAGTACAAGATGACTGGGCCGGGGAGGCTCTCAGCATCCTGGACTTACAGTCTATTGTTGGTATTTTGTGAGACATCAGAACTCGGCACAAACAATCCCAAGAGCAGCCATCTCGGGATCCATTGTGAAAACCGCTATAGGTCAAGATGAGTTGGTGTAGCACAGGGCTCAGAGGGTCAGGGTTTGCCAGTGGTCTTCTGGAGAAGCGAAAGCCGCCACCTCCAGCCGCCTTTCAAGCCTCAACTTGCTTTTCGAGACTCGAGAGAGCAAACACTTGACAAAGTTGATAGATATTGGGAAGGGCGGTTGATTGGAAATGAACGAGCGAATCTCGAGCCCAGCCGAAAGCGCCTCGAAAGATCGAGATCTGCATCTTGATCTCTGGTTCTGGTCATCATGAGGTCTGAGGCCGACTAGAGGCGCCGGTCAAGTGTCTTTCAATGTCCATCTCCCGCATTGCAGCTTTCCTGGATCCAAGAGAGCTGAACATTGTTCGGCGTCAGCGGATGAGGTTGGATGAAGCGGGTAAGGGCCATCGGGCATGATGATTCCCGTCTGAGTTCTCGGGCTCAAAACGTCTGTGCGAATTCAGTGGCACGTATTTTGCTTTTCGTGTCTATGCTATCGCCATGACACGTACGAGGTAGCGAGGGTCGTACGAATTGCAATGTTGCGATGGTTGTTGGGAGGAAAAAGATGGGAACGAGAAGTCCAGATCGTGACCCCCCGAAGGTAAATCTTACATAAACGTGATCTACTGGACAGGTCTAGCGCTGCCCCTTTTCTTGATGTTGCTATCAACCAAAAGCCTCCATCCGATCATCCGAAAAGCAAGCATAACATGGCGGCAAATTCTCTACAGTACCAACGCCAGAGGCTTCATCATCGCATTTTTATTGATCAGTACCTTGAAAAGAGCCATCCACGTCCTTGGCGAAATCCTGTATGATTAGCTCTAATTCCAGGTAGTTCTAATCTTAGTTTTCTCGCTCCCGTTGCGCTGTTAAGTTCCCAATTATCCAGGCGATTGTTTCGATCGACTTCAATTCCGAAGTCATCTCGCGGTTGTGGTGGTTGAAATGAATGGATTTTATTTCCATGCCCTTTTCTCTCCCACCCATAAACCGCCTGGTTATTCAAATTCGTACGAAAGCAGATACAGAAAAGGAAATACCACGAGCCTCAATTTATCTACAGGCTAGCTGTCTGATGTATGTACAAAAGGTCTTCTTAGATCTAATACTGATTATTGAGATCGCTATGCTGATGATCGAAAGAACATTTAGAGAGCCTTGAAGGTTGAGCCGAGGGGACCCCACTTGATGTTGGAGTATGTGACTGATGCGTTTGGAGACTCGGCTTCGACAACCTTTGGATCTCCAGAATCTCTGCTGCACGTTCCTCGAGAGACACCTGGCTCGCTGGCGTCCTTGGTTGGTGGGTAAGGAGCATCCAACCAGAGCATGTTTGCGGTATGGTCATCCCAGATGGACATGACGAGAACAACACCCTTCTTCAAGGAAGCACCCATGACTGCCAAGCCTCCCTTAGTCTTGAAGATGTTATTATCACCGAAAGCGGTCTTCTGAGCCTCGCAGAAAGCGTCGGTGATGGAGTTTCCAGTCACTCCAGGGATGGCCGAGTCTGAGTTGGCATATGTCACACCGTTCTGGACATAGAAGCGCTTGATTTCAACGAGGGTTCCGGTGTCGGTCTTGTCATTGGTAATGAATTGGGTGACCACTGTCATCTTCTTCGAGGTGTCTAACTTCATGCCCTTTCCATAGAAGTCGAGGACACCCATGCGGTACGAGTTGAAATCACATCCATCGGCGTCGCACATGGACGAGTACCGGGCACCGATTCCGCAGTCTGTTCCAGAGCATCGAGTCTGGCCAACAACTGAGCAAGGATGACTATCACGACAATGTCAGGAATGGGTATATCTCCACTAGGGTATCACTTACGGAGTATAAGCTGTGGAGACAGAGTTTGCCTCCCAGATATCCATCTCATTGCAGCAAGAACCGTATTGTCCGCCACCAGCATTGACATCGTTATCAGAGGGCTTCCATCCGGCAGAGTTGGCCTTGAGAAGTAAGTCAGTTCGGGCCAAAGCATCATTGGCGGGTAGGAATTCGAAGTCAGGTCGAACTTACTTGTCCATTGATGAACTTCACGTCCTGGGGACATTGCGCATCACAGTAACCAGTTCCACTGTGGAAGATCTCAGAGTCAGCGATACTCGTTCAGGCCATATTTCAAAGCCATATCTCTCGAGATATCTGATGTGAAAAGAGAAGACACATACTACTTGGCACCAGCCTTGTTGGTGGAGTACTTTGACATACCACCATCTTCATCCATCTCCGAGAAGTAAAGAGCACCGTTCAAACCACAGGGCAAATTGGATACATCCACATCAAAAGTAAACTCCTTGTTCAAGAGCTTGAGCATCTGGTACTTGGTTTGGCTGCCGGCGGCCATCAAGTATGTTCTGGAGCCGACATTGGTCTGGTCCTTCTTGGTGACGAAGTTGAGCTTGAGAGCGTTGCCAGTGGTGGTGATACCGTAAGTGCCAGAGTAGTCTGCTCCGTCCAACGCACAGTTGCTCGCACATTTTGCACCATCGGGACAGATGGTCGCGTTCCAAGCATTGCCCGTGTAGCAATTGGTGTATCCGGAAGTGGTGTGAAGCCATCTCCAGTTGGCGTCGATGACGATTGACTGGGCCGAAGTTGTACATCCGCTTGCAGTGCAGACGCTGACTTGGAGAGCAGGATGGGTCTCGGTGGTAAGAGTGCCAGCTTGTTGAGCGCTGGCAGCAGCGAAGAGTGAAGCGAGAGCAAGAACAGAGGAAATCATGATGAAGGAATGTATAGCTGTTCTCGGATACTGAATGGAAGTTCTGATGGCGTACATCAACGATCTTATACGAAAAGTTTCCTCTTCCTCTCGCTTAATGGGTACCTCACTCAACCATCTCTTCAACGAGATATGGAAACGCGGGGAGATAGACCGGCAGAGTCTCTGCAGCCGGAATAGACTGTTGCCCCACAATCTCATGGCTTCATTGAGGTGAAGGCGTATGCTCAATATTAGCAGCAGACCATATTCCTCTTGGAAGTACATACGGTCATTCTGCCAACCCAAAACAAACTATCACGGAGAAAAGTTTTCGGAAGCCGCAAGCCGTAAGGGCAAACAAAAGAGAAGATCCAGGGGTGAAAATCAAATCGAAGACTAAGTATGGACCTTGGTTGTTTCATTTTAACCTTTGATAGTGAGTGCTACAGCTTGCGAGAGGGCTGAGGCAAGGGTGTAATCCATATTGAAGAATAGCCTAATGTAGGGATATCTTGGTACCTTACATGATCAAGGGACTTAAGTCCGTCTATTATGCTTCATCATGTTTGCTATCCGACCGCGCACCTGACTTGAATTCTTTGTTTGAGATATGGGTCGAGGAATATACAGAAATTGACATCATGATTTCAGAAAGCACTTGCAAAATGGAAACCAGCGCTGGAAGTCATATTTCGTGTTTGATTCCGTTTTGAGGTAGAAAGTGCATCATCATCAACGCAAGCATCTTCACCGGGGTCAAAATTTTCTCGAAGCCTGTAGGGAAGCTTGCGACTGAAGATCATGGCTTAAAACTGCCCGAACAAGTGGGCTATTTGCGCCTCATCCGCCCCAAATGGGGTCGAACGCGGGGGGAAGCGGCGCGGGGAAACCTAAGATCTATCTGCCGGTGGGGTTTCAAGGCAAGGATCGCTCTTCAACCGATATATTGACTTCAAGGTTCCTATTCAGCCCCTCCGAGGGGTTCATCAGGAATCCCATTACTTTCTTGGAATAATTGAAGTGTCCGGTTCTTGTCTTGGTGGGGTGTTATTTTGTCTTCGGTTATCGGGTGAGAGATGTTACTTTGACACATTCGCTGATTTGTTGGTGAAAGTGCTGTGCTTCTGCTGTCTGACTGTATTTCGACTATTCACCATATTAAAATTCTTCACTGGTACCTCATCATCCTTCCATTCAAGTTACTCGAGGATCGAATATTGATTGACAAAGCTGCCAAGCCGGTTATGAGAAAGTTACCATAGGTGTTCGGATATGGAACAACTTCAGCCCCCATGGAAATATCGTTTGTTATATACAGCTTAACGGATGCTCTAGTCATGGCCTCGGATGAGAAAGCCTAAACTTGAACTTATTTGGTTGCGCCTGATGTTTACCTGCAGCGAGGATCTATAATCGAATTTAGCCAGAAATTGTGAGATCTGCCAAACTGCTGGGGAATGGTTTTCATTCGACGGGATCATTGAACTTCCGAACTTCACAAAAGGTATCTATTTCACTCAAAATTGAGTCGGATGGTTTCCGAGAGCGATGATGCCCCTATTTTACCCACTCGCTTCCGAAAACAAGAAGCGAGGCTGCCAAAAGAGCAGTGCTTTAGCTGCATTTCCCCTACCAGTCTTGTCTACTCTCAAGTACATGGTGAATTTTTTTTTTCAATGCATGAGTCGCTTCAATTTGAGACGTTTCAATACCCCAAATGAAGGTCACTTAGACACTATCAAGTTCGTCCGAAGATCTCTAGGCTCTTGCCCCCCCCCCTCCAAAAGCCATATTCAACCTGATATGACTGCTTTGAATCCCAAATCAATATCATTCCTACTGATCACGGCTGGTAAATGGAAGCTTCCGGCCCATGCTGATATTAAAGATGATATAGATGTATCGTTCAGCTTCTTTGTACAATGCCTTGGTCTAGGAGGGACGGCTTCTCCAGCCGTTGAAATACATCGCTTGCAGATATGCAACGGTGGAGATGATGACTCTGATGCCAGTCCTGATCATCAGCCATTCAGTCCAATAGATCTGGAGCCTCTTTACAGATTCCGACACTGTTCTATAAACAGACAGATATCCGACAGTTGTGCAGCCACAGTGACGACAAGCGTGGGCAATCTGCTGTATCTCGGTTACATCCAACGAAATAGGTGGCTGACAAGGCGGCTGCAACAGTCTTCACCCACGCCTGCATGCACGGCAATTCTTCCTTTCCGAAACAGGCATATTCCGAGGTCCTTGAGGCTCACAATCCTTGACACCGTCGGATGATCCCATGCGGAAGTACCACAAGTGACACCGGAGGCTAAATAGTCAGTTTGGCCGAGTATATCTACCAGACCGCGTCTGTGTGTCCAAGCCCAGCCTCGCAATCTGCAACAGACTATCCAACGTTCGATTTGTCAAAGCAAGTCTATCAGCTGGATCTGAAGGATAAATCTGTGGGCCTGTGACTTGTGGGGCACCAGAAGAGTCTTCGTTGCTCGTGAGTTGCAAAGTACGACATGAGAGAGCCGGTCCATGCTTATATGCATAATACTACCAGTTCAGCCTCATAATTTTAGATTGTGACACAGCCCACAACTATGGGGATGCATACGAGCCGCGTTGGGTTTCAGGAGGGAACGCTTTTTGATATCAAGTCTTCCTTGGCTACTTCGACTGACCTTCGATGCGATGTGCACGGCAGCTACTGCGGTACTTCCACACGATATTAAAAGGATGTTGCTAAGGGGCGTGACTAGCCCGAAGTACTTTTCAGGAGCTTTTGTCTGCTGACTAGGTTATGACACTTGCCGTCAAGCAGAATGTATTCGGTCCGTCCTCAATTCTCAAAGACGGACCCAGACTTTTTAACGTCGAGAGAGCAAAGAGCCTAAACAGAATAGATGGGCCATTCCGTCTAGAAAATCTACCGTATTTTAAAATTCTATTTTGACATATAAATCCACTTGACAAATACTTTCCTCAGTACGTCGCTGGCATCAGACTTAATCTTCCTCCATCGACCAGCAATACTGTGCCAGTTAAATATGCACCAGCTCTGCTCGTGAGAAATAAGATAACACCAGCCATGTCTTCCTCAGTGCCAGTTCTCTCCAATGGGATCACTGATCTTGGAAAGATGCCGTCGCCGATAATGCCGGCCGCTAGCTCGGAGGGAAATACTTTTCAGAGTCAGACCTAGTCAGAACAAGGCAATGCTCAAGAAATAAAATAAAAATGTTGAACTGGTCAGACACGAGGTGGTCGTTGTATAGGGTCATCACTTGACTTCGAACTACGAGGATCTGGGCCAATGTAAGGGAACGACAGACTTACAACCTGGAGCGAGAGTATTTGAACGAATACCAAATGGTGCCAACCCAGTTGCTAACTGCTTCATCATGTGTGTCGTGGCTGCTTTGCTCTGTCCGTAGGCAAACCCACCTGGAACAGCCCGATTAAAGCCCCCAATACTACTCGTGGCAATGACCTGGCTCTTCTGTTCCACATTTCCCTTCTTATTCCCTTCATCGAGAAGTCCGAGAAATGCAACAACTGTAAACCAAACTGCAACAGTGTTCAACTCAAATGCGCCTGCATAGTCCTCGAAACTAGCTTCTCCGTATGCTTTCTGGAAATCCGCAACACTTGACTCGGCTGTAATCGGTATGGACTTTTGAGGACCAAGTATGCCCGAGTTAGCAACGAGAACATTGATATAGCCTACCTCGGACTTGATGGTAGCGACGAGGGATGATAGTGTTTCTTTCGAGGTTACGTCTCCAACGAGTGGTATAATATTGTTTGTGTTGACTGATCGGGCTGCTTTCTCGAGAACCTCCTTCCGTCTGCCTATGATGTAGACTTTGTGTGCGCCATTGAGAGCCAATGCTCTGGCCATCATCAGTCCAATTCCTACTGACTGTTAGTACACTATCTGCAAAGTTTCAAGCGACGCCTGTGACTTACCTGAACCTCCTCCTGTAATCACCGCAACGAGGCCATTTACATTGAAGAGGTTTGATGCTTGGATCGAAGTGGTTGCCATGTTTGCCAAATATTGGATTATATAGATAGTATTGAAATTGAAAGAAATTTTCACTTATCCGCAACTTACAACAGCTTCAGTAGATTGTACATGGATCAATTTCAAGAATGGGTTGTTGGTCGCTGACTTATCGACTTTACTTCCACCAAATATGGGCGGTGAAATTCTGCCGCTCTCCACATCCAAATCAGGATTAGCGATTTTCCAAAAATGACAAGGCTGAACATTTTCTCTTGCAGTCAATAAACAGTCGAGAGTCTCCCAAAGACTTCACAAAATGCCGAAACGCAAAAGATCTACCTTCGAAGGCACGGGTGATCGTGTGCAGCATATGCGCAAAGAAGATACCCAAGAGAAGCTTACGCAGAGCAAGAAATTGCTCCACCGAGCCTTCAAAACAGCGAAAGGATTTCAGCGACAGAAACTGGGAAATCGACTGAAGATTGCAACGACAGAGAAGAAAAGTGACGACATCGTACGAATCAATCGAGAAATCGAGGCTTTGAAGGCGATCAATTTGGATCAGGCGACAGACGCGCATCTTCACAAGACGTTGTTGAAGGTCAAGAGACTCGCTGAGAGCGATGTTCTACCAGAGGAGGTGAGGAGGGTGGTTCCGAAGCCTGATATGTCGGAGGAGATGATTGCAGCATCGAACAATGTGATGAGTGGTATGACGAATACGAAACCGGTCAAGGATGCCATGCCGCAGATCATAACCGGAATGTATCTTGCCATGGGAATCCCACCTCCAGCAGTACCCAGCAAATCGAAAGGAGGGAAGAAGGACGAGGTCAGAGGAATACTGAAGCAATCGAAAATTGGTTTGCCAAGGCGGGAAGATACGGACGAGGAAGATCTTGGGCCAGAAATCAAAGAGGAGCCCAAGGCCATGACGGGGCCACCAGAGGAGATTGCTTGGGACGGGTTTGAATCACCAGGAGATGATGAAGATAGTGGAGATGAAGATATGGACTCCGAAGCAGAGCTAGCTCGCTATGATGCACTACTAGGAGGATCTTCGGATGAGGATAGTTTCGACGAAGAAGAATACGCCATTGAGAGAAAACCTCTTCAGTCAGGACGGAAACTCTCGCTCTCCCTGTCACCCTCTCCATCGTCGGAATCAACCACCCAAATCATAAAATCACAATCACCAAAGCCAAAACAACGGCGTGAGAAAGTATCAAAACCAAGGGTACCTATAACCGCTCCAAAAGGATCAACATTTCTGCCGAGTCTGAATGCTGGGTATTGGTCCGGATCCGAATCTTCTGCGTCGGATTTTGACGATGCTCCTCCTCCAGTTAAGAAGAACAGGCCTGGTCAAATGGCGCGACGGGCTATAGCTGAGAAGAAGCATGGATCAGGCGCAAATCATATCAAGAAAGGCTTACCACCTGTTGCGGAGATGGGAAAAAAGAAAGGCGATGGATGGGATGCGAAGAGAGGTGCTACTGATGGCGAACGAGGGAGAGGCGGAGGATTTGGTGCGAGAGGACGTGGTGGCAGTGATAGAAGTGGAAGACAACGAGACTTCAGCCAAGTGACAGGGGAGAATGCTATTGCTGTGGAGCCCAGAATTCGGGAGAAGACGAGAGATGATGTCGGCGTGTTGCATCCTAGTTGGCAAGCTGCGAAGAAGGCAAAGGAGGAGAAAAAAACCGCCACATTCCAGGGCAAAAAGGTCACTTTTGATTGAGCTAATGTCGATACCCATAAATATGAAGAATGTCTTTAATATTGCCAAACATTGATGCCAGCACGCAAACTGCTACTTCTCAATGACATAGATTCCATTGGAGACTTTGTTGCTATGCGAGTCTAAATTGCAATTAGGACATGCTTGGATTTGATTGATTGAAGTGCAATGTGCTCCGGTACTCAGTGCTTTCCCACTCCAACAATACACAACTCCCTCTCTCTGAAGCTGTCACCCCCCAACAAATAACCACCCCAAAGCTCCCAAAGCCCCAGCATGTACGACAGCATGAACCCAAGGCCCACCAAGTCCCTTCCCATGCCCATCATCCTTAGAAGTAAGCCTCCCCAAAGCTCTCATCGACGGTGCGGCATGGTAGATCGCTAATGCCCCAGCGACTTTCCTACTCGTCTCATCTACGTGCCGGAAAGCAAAGATCAAAGCAATGATGTTCGAACTCAAAAGCAGAATGGCGTATTGCCGGATCAGAGCATGGGCTTGGGGTGCGGGTGACGAAAGCTGCTCATTTGGCCGGAAGAAGAAGTTGAGTGATGCAGGAAGCTCGAGGAGAGCGTGGATGAGGAATGCCGGGTTGAGGATGGCCATGTTGTTGAAGAGTGAGGTTTGATGGCTCACTTGTTTCGTCGATGGGTGGTTTGAGCTGGGAAGCTTGGGACAATGAGCCGTCGATTCCGAGTACCCCGATAAGCGTCCTTCTAGATTCTGATTTTTCTAATTGGGGTTGAATGTAGAGCAGATGATGGGCTGTGTAAGGAAAGTTACGAATTTGATAACAATCCTTGATCACCAAGGTGTTTGGGGAGCGAGCTCACTTCTTAGTTGACCTCGGAATCATGCGTACCTTAGTCAGCGATGTTTCCAATTCCATGCGAGTTGATTTGACAGCCTCGTTCGCTCTTCAAATTCTTATCAGAAATCAGTAATATCGACGACATGCATGGCCTCGCAATAGTGATGGAGGTCGCTTAAGTCCCTGTTCTTGAATCAACTGTTGACATCTCCGTATTTTTGCTTCCAAGCGATGCCTCAAAATAAAGACATTCCCAGATACATTCAACACCGGGAACCACACTGCGAGAAATTTACACCTCAACTATGTAATCGCTATTGTCATTAATTACTATTCAGTCCAGAAACCTTGACAAGCCCTTATTCGAGCACGGTAATTATCTTTCAAGCAGTGTCGCTGGTGTACGATTTGCAGTTTCCTCCCCAAGCAGGCGCTATGTGCCGCCTCCAAGACGCAGGAAATAGGAATGTGCATAGCCATAATGACATCAAAAACTCATAGCAAACTTGGTAACGCCAACCCCTTGAGGTTCGCAACCACACCAAAAGCCCCTGGTGGTGTTTCTGGATGAATTGTTGAGCTTGATAATCGGATAATCATCAAGCTTTGGAGGACCCAGTCGCTAAATTTTCAGAGGGGCGAACGCTAACACGAAGTGCAACTCCTTCATCTTTCTCATACTCCTCATATCCCTCATATCCCTCGCCTTCCTCATCTTCCTCATCTTTCTCATACTCCTCATATCCCTCATATCCCTCGCCTTCCTCATCTTCCTCTTCTTCTTCCTCACTATCCTCAAATCCCGGTTCTCCAACCACACGAATATCAGCATAATAGTAAGGAGCCCAAAGCCCATTCTTTTGAGGTGGGAATCGGGGCATAGAGTTGGTCTCGGCATCATTCTCTTCCTCCGTAACAGGAGCCTCGGGAACCTCTGGCTCTTGCCACTCATCTCGCGCTCTCTTGTTATTCATACCTGCTCTTATTCTTTCGATTTTCGTCTCCCAATCGTCATCCGAGTCGTCTTCGCGCTTCCGTTTGGAGCTAGCTCCTCGAATACTGTATGGAACGTGCAAATCAAAGATCTCATTGTACTGAACACGCGCATCGGGATCAGAGAGTGTTGAGTATGCTTCATTGAGCTGTGAACAGGTCAGTACTTGTATTCCCGGATGGGAAGATGTGGAAGCTGGAGAGGACTTACTTTTTGGCAATCTTCTGTTGCGGTTGGACAATTGGGGTTCTTGTCGGGGTGACGCTGCATGGAGAGGAGCTTGTAAGCTTTCTTGATCTGGGCAGGCCCGCAGTCGCGGGCGACGCCCAGCGTCTTGTAGTGATTGATGAATTCTCTGAGATACATGATGAACGATTGTTGTTTGGATATACTTTATGCAGTGGGGTTTGGTTGTACATTGGGCGTATGAGGGTAAAGGATTGAGAAATTTTGAGATGCTTGAAGATGGGGAAAGAAAATTAAATTATTTCGGAGAAGGATTGACTTCTTAATTTATTGCGGTGTGTTTGTTTGTGGACTGGCGCTCACTGGCCTCCTGGCATTTGGACTGAGTAGTTGTTATTGAGATTGGCACCAACTTCGGTAGCCCTTCGATATCAACCAAACTTTGGAGGAAGACTTTGCAAGATACTAATCACAAATGATCCACGACAATTCTATGTGGAAATAATACGGTTGATAAAGAGTTGCTGAGGATATTTCCTAGAACCTAGTATACAATTTTAAACATGATGTTTGACCTGAGTATCTCCGTTACTAATTCTCAAATCTCGCTTATTAGACCCGTTCGGCGAGGGACTCTCAACATTTGGATGTTGGAGTGTATCTCGATTTCTGTCAGTGGATCCCACTTGTACCTAGGTTATGAGTATTTTAGAAGCTCCATTGTGAGCCGTCAAGTTGCGGTGTGTTTTTTTTTAGTATGGTTGGGGCCTCCGTTGGTAGGTTTTGCTGCTGAACCTTGAAAATATACGAAGAGAATCGGGATTGCTTAGCGAGAGCCCATTCCATAGTTAGGTAGCTTCCTTGGAATTCTCCGAAGAAGCACTTCAATAAGGTATCTCCGTGTCACTTTCGTGGTACTACTTTAATCTTCTAGTGCGGTCTAAACGTACGCCGGGACGTTATGACATCAACCATCGTAAGACCCTAAGTCAGGTGCAAGCTGAACTTGGCTAGAATTTATTCGGAGAAGTTCCAGTCCAAAGCCAAACTAAAATGTTAACGAGCATAATTTTAGTATTTTGATTGACAGATGTTGATGTATGATTACATATCACACAGCAGATTTGTACCCGCAAGTGTGGGTTAGGCAAGTAGGTGTTGCTTGCTTCTCGTCTAGTATATTGGAGTTGAAAAGAAAAGATCTAAGTGTAAACCTTAAATAATTGAGCTCGGGGTTAGGTCTCTCTTTAATTTCCTTATGGGTACATTTGCAAGGTGTTTGGAACAACAGACACCCCGAGCTAGTTAGGTAAGGACGGTTCCGTTAGAGTTGAGCTACATTGATTAATTATTTGGAAGCTCTTCAATCTTCGAATATTTTCAAGATAAGACAGGAAAGTACAGAAAGTAACACGAAATCAAGACTTTAGCAGTTTCCGCTTGCTTTCAAGTGAAGCATACCCTAGGACTGACCAAAGATATTTTACTAGATGAGAGATACGCAGGTGCCATCACGTGACTATCGATATTTTTCATGATTCGGTTGTGCACCGAACTTGGCAAGATTGAGCATGTACCTAGATTTGCATCATAGTAATAAAAATGTAAGAAGACAGTCTAGAAGAATTTTGTCACATTGAACTTACCTACGGGCAGCATGTTCAGAAGTACCCAAAATTTAAATTTCACTTCTCTCCCTCCTTCCCTCCTTCCCGTCAACCTCCAGGAGCCAAGTGGGAATTTGCTAGAAACATCTCCATCGTACCAACCATCAATCAGCTTCCTTCATTTACCGCCAGTGAACAGTTGCGCCTATTTTAATCAGTCAGGGGTCTGAAGAATAAAGCCCTCCTTGGTCACCAGAGTTTGGGGGCCGGCTGGAGGCTGCCTCGCTGCGCCACAGAGGGCTCAATCCCATCTCGAGGCTCAAATCGCGAACACCTTCACGATATTCATCGATTCTCACCTATCTAGATATACTACAAGCGATCTTCTATCTTTGGATCATCAAAACCGAGCTGGAGAACATGCCCAATTTGCTTGCAGGTCTCGACTGGAATGACTTGAAGTAAGGCGCGATCGAAGGCGGCTTCGAAACAAGGCTCAGCGCAGCCCTCAGCCTCGAATCTTTTCATCAGAAACTATCACAATGTCTTTTGGGTGGTCAGTTGGAGATGTTGTTGCTTGCTTGAAACTCATCAAAGATGTCTCCGAAGCCCTCAATAGTTCCACCGGATCTGTATCAGATTTCACGTCTCTGATGTTTACGCTTCAGTCGCTAGAGCATACTCTCGTGATCTCTGAAGTCCTATACCAGCAGGTCTGTACCCCCTAACACAAATCCAGCTGATTTTACACGATGTATAATTTCACGACATCGACATTCTTAGGCAAGCCCCAC
Source organism: Cadophora sp. M221 (assembly GCA_017366145.1). NCBI lineage: Eukaryota > Fungi > Ascomycota > Leotiomycetes > Helotiales > Ploettnerulaceae > Cadophora > Cadophora sp. M221. Next base: position 55,074 of record JAFJYG010000183.1, on the reverse strand, counting down.
TGACTAGTTGAGAAGGGACTTGCATTCCATCTTCCAGACCAGCACAAGGAGAATGCCAAGTTAATGACAGATGCAATTCGTCGAGAACATGAGTGTTGCAAGATCCTTTTGGGTTCGTTCATACAGTCCCTGAAGCCTTACAGCAATGCTTTTGTCAGAGGTAGCTCAATGGGGCTGGTGCGCCATGCAAGAAAGTTGACCTGGATGATGAGGAAGGACGATATTTTGAAGCTGGAGCGTGATCTAAATATTCACATGAAATCTCTACAGGTGTCAACAAATGGTCTTTTCCAGTGAGTTTGTCTATCTGCTCTGATGGTTCGAATTAACTCACCTCTTGTGCAGTATCCAGTTGACAAGCAACACCCAAAGTACTGGAGATATCCTCTCAAACATCATCTCAATGAGATCAGAAATTACCACCATGGTCAACTCTATGCAAGCAGCTATGGTTCAAATACCTTCTTCGATTGGTAACCCTTGGGAGTACAACGAGACCGTCATACTTCACGATGCTATTGGACGGAAAGTGCCTTTGCCAATGATGTTACTTGATTCCCCAGAGGTATGTTCCTGATATTAAACGGGTTGCTTGATGGCCCAGTCTGCTTCAACTAACACGGCGTAGAATCTGCATCAGTTGTTATCCTTTATGTACCAAGGAATCCATGGTCGACGAAAGATACTTAGAAAGGAGTACACGCTTAGTGATGAAGCACATGACGGCACTCTGGTCGATGAGTCTAACTGGACGAGTATTGTTCAACCCGGGATAGAATTATCGCTCAATATGGTATTTCCAGCAGCATCAAGCTGGAACATCCAGCGCTGCCCACGGTGTGATGCTCCAAGCATGGGCTCTAAACTTCCTGGACAGAGACGACGTTGGTGAGTGACGGCCCTGCGTTTGTTGACTTGGGTAAACTAACTTCGTTCGAGCCACAAATGCCAACTTACATTTCGGATCTTCGACAAGGAGAGGGTTGTTGAAGTTACAGAAGCTAAGGACGCCACGAAGGACAACACTTCAACGGATTGCCAAGGGTCGAACCAAGCGGGCCAGAGTTGCACTGGAATCAAGAAGTCTTCTGAGTCGATCAATGGAATTTACAGACACAACAGTATACGAGCAAGCGCGGACCTCCTGTTCAAGTCTATACATTACCACCGCGAAGTCCTTGTTCCAAGACCGAACACAGCCGATCATTCTGAATCTCAATTGGCAAAGAAAGAAGTTCGCAAATTCGACCCAGAAGAATTGCCGCCGCTGCACAAAGCGGCTGCTAAGGGCGCCTTGTCAGAGCTCACTCGCATATTGGAAGAGGATACTGATGCCGATGTCAACCAACCACTTCCGCCTTCGGGGTTTTTGGGTTATAAAGACATGACGATGGATTTTGAAGGGGTCACTCCAATCCACCTTGCTGCATTCTACGGGAAGACCAGAGTGATATCGGGTCTGCTAACCAGACAGGCAAACATCAATGCCAAGAGTACTGATGCTCGAAGTGTGCTATCTTGGGCGATTATGGGACATAGCCCAGAGAGAACTGTCTCTCTTCTAATCGCTCGCGGGGCTGAACTCAACCACAGAGATAAAGAGGGCGGCACACATCTGCATTTTGCATGTCGGCTGGGACTTACGTGGCTCATACACACACTTATTGAAGCAGGTGCGGATATAAATGAGCTAGCTGACACTGGTGAAACGTCACTCCACATGGGTGTACAATCTGGATCTCAGGCCGTGGTGGAAATTTTGCTAGAGTCTGGAGCTGATTCCAACGTCAAAGATAAAATTGGCTCATCTCTTCATCGAGCGGTTTCGACTGGGCAGACGGAAATCTCCAAGACCTTGATCGAATACGGCTCTGATATAGAAGCTTTAGACAAAGACGGCAACACCCCACTCCTTCTTGCTTGTACGCAAGGCCTCACAGATCTGGTAGAAGTGCTTCTTGAAAGTGGCGCGAATATGTTCATTAAAAATGTCTCGGGCACTACACCACTTCGAGTTTCACTCGATAGATACAGTACTCATGGCGGCAACGACATTATCAGAGTTCTTCTGGAACGCCGGAATGATCTCTATCAATTGGATGGCGATTCTTGGAGCTTTCTCCACTACGCGGTCTATGCTGGCCTCGAGGATCTTACCCAAACCTCAATCGATAGAGGTGTGGACGTCAGTTTGATAGCCTTTGTGAGTATATACCTCCCATTCGCTCATCTTAAAAATTAAATCGACGTCTACTTCCCTTAGATACTGCCCATTTACTTCTCCATTCTACAAGAAGCGGCGGCTGACCCAGGATTCTGTAACTTAGGATGGCATAAATGCCCTACACCTCGCAGCACAACAAGGTCACGTTGGTGCATTCAAAATCCTCATCCAACATTGTAAACACCTCGTAGACTCTGTTGCAGTCGAAGGGTATTTGATGGTCCCACTTTTCTTCGCCATGGTGGACGGCCGAGATGAAATTGCTAGGCTTTTGTTTGAGAATGGAGCGAATGCCAACTCAGCCACGATCGAAGGAGTATCCATTCTCCATGCTGCTGCAGGCAACTGCTTTGTGACAGTGACGAAGCTTGCTCTTGATTATGGTGCAGATGTTTGTGGTGTGGATGAGGATGGCCTTACTCCTTTGCACTACGCTGCAGCGCGAGGGTGGGAGAGAACGGCCAGAATCCTTCTTGAAAATGGAGCAGATATTGAGGCTGTGGATAAACATGGTAGAACAGCATTGCATTTGGCGGCCTCGCTTGACAAGGTTGAATTGGTCAAGACACTTCTCGACTATGGTGCGGCCTGGGATGATCAGGATGTTGACAAGCAAACACCTCTCTTGACGTCTACCACAAATGGTTGTTCCGAGGTTGCCAAGATTCTACTGGACAAGAGTGCAGGTTCAAATATCAACCATGCGAACATTGTAGGCTCCACGGCTCTTCACTGGGCTGTAGCAAAGGGCTCGGACGAGCTTGTCATGAAAATGCTACAGTATAATGCAGACATAAATGCAGTCGAAACTATCAGCGGTGGTACGCCTTTAACAGTCGTCGCCATTCACGGCAGCGAATCGACCACGAAAATTCTTCTCGATCATGGCGCAGATGTCACAACAACGGATCTGGCAGGCATGTCTGCAGTCTTACACGCCCTGAACCGCGGTTGCGGAGAAATCGCAAATTTACTAATCAAAGCCGGTGCAGATGTCAATACGCCGGAGAAAAGTCGTGGATGGACACCACTACACCTCGCCATCTTTTGGCCATGCAAAAGCTCAGTGGAGCTCTTGATTGAACATGGAGCCACCTTTACATCGGGTTCTTCAGAAATCTCATCGCCTCTACACTGGGCGGTGAAGCGAAACCAAGAAAGCATAGTCAGGATACTCATCGCTGCTGGGCACCCACTCGATTGCAAGAGCAAGAAGGCCGGGAAAACGCCGTTGCATAGAGCATGCGACCGAGGTTTTACTGTCATTGCGGAGATTCTGCTGGATCATGGGGCATCGATTATTCCTGATGACAACGGCAGAACTCCACTACACCTTGCTGTTGAACGCAGACATTCCGACGTTGTGAGATTGCTGTTGAGACACGGTGCCGATGTCAACGCAAGGACACACACGAACGAGTCACCAATGAACATTGTCTCCAAGACAGTGGAGGATACCATCGCTCGACTACTTATCGAAGCAGGCGCGGATGTGACTACCCCCGCAAGTTACGGCCTATCTGGCGATGGTCTTGTTGTGCCTTATGTTCATATGTATGCTTTCCATAACCAGGAGGAAATGGTCGAAGTTTTGCTCGAGCATGGATGTGACCCTACAATTCAGGATATACATGGCAAAAATGCAATGCAGTTTGCCTTGGAGGGCAAAGCAAAGGATAATGACAGTTTGTTGGAGCTACTGAGGTCAGCTATTGTTGAGAGAACTGTAGGTGCAGCTGGGGAAGATTTGGTTCTGCCTGTTAGAGCCTTGGTCCTAGGCAGCTGACGAGTTTTCGTAATCCGTGTCTCATATGATCAGCTGCACTTGGAAATAGAAATTCCGAGCATGTATTCATTCCAGTGTTCTTCGGAGGTCTCGGAGGCAATTGCAAAATGTCAAAGGGATGTGAAAGGATTCTATGACAACGATATCTGTAACGACCGCATTCGAATGCGAGCGGAAGCTAACGAGCTGGTGCGGACCCCGGCAGCTTAGGACTTCTTGATCATCGGTCAGATTGCTAGTGGCGAGATGTCACTGTCAGAAAATCTCCTAGACCAGGTTCTCGCCTCACTTAGCAATGTCAACATTCAAAGCTCAATCTGGAGAAGGAGTAAGTAGAGTTAAAGGAACAAGAAGTAACCATCTTTCTTTGCAATGGAATATATTCCCATTTTATATTCCATTCGGAACGTGTGCCAGTCATATTTCGTGGTGACATAATCTCTTCCCAGTCGTTGCTGCAAGCCCCAGGGTCTCGCATATCACTAACCGTGCCTGGCTCAGGCTGGGCTGGCTGCCCTGTATCAAACACTAGCTGCTGCAGGTGCATTCTATCCCTGCAATCGAGAAGCCAAGGCCCAAGCCCGCCAGTGACATGGAGTGACATTCCCCATCGCACTGCTTTTCGTTGCAACGGCTGCGTTGTCTGTCTAGTCATGTTCACTCAATTGTTGCTCAATTGATTTTTGTTGAGGAACTGCCCCAGCGTGTATCCAATTGCTTGCAAGCAAGGGCAGACACAGAGAAGAGACAACAGGATTTGGGTGGCACGAACTGCTCCTCTTTCATTGCTTTTACCTTGGTTCTCCAGCTACTTGATATTTTCTTCCACCACTCAAGCTACACTTGTTGTAATGAACCCCTCCATATTCGACTGCCTTCAGCTCTGGATATAATACTGGACACTGGACCAACCCCTCCACACTCACTCCACAATCAACTCTCCGTATCAGAAGAAGAGCTTGAACTTCTCATTCTGGAAATCATAGCGTTCGAACCTCGGCACTATCAGCCGTTCAGCCACTTAATTGCACGAGACCATCCTGCTGTGCTGGACATTCTTTTTACACACCCCCTAGACAACTGATCTCTGGTAGAGTCTTGAGCAACTTCACAAATACCAATTGGTCTGTAGCAGGATCGCAGAAATCCACCGTTATCATGTCGCCTTCTCGAGACACCCACAATGAATCAAATAACCAATTTGGAGAGCTCAATCTCTCCATCACTGGTTTAGGAGTGGAATATCCCCCATACCAGCTCTACCCAGAAGATCTAGACACCCTGTGCAAACGTCACTACCCAGATACGCCAGCGTACGTCCCTCTCCCCCCTCAGAAATAGATGCAGAAAGACAAAACTGACACTCGCCAGCATGGCCAAAGTCCGCGCCATAAACAACTACACAGGAATCGACAGCCGCTCAGCAATCGGCACGGTAGACCACCCCATGGCGAACATGGTCCGCGCGCCCACCATCGCAGAACTCTGCGAAGTCTTCCTCAAAGACGGCGTCGCCCTCGCCGTGATCGCTGCTCGAAAAGCCCTCCACGAAGCGAAGCTCTCGCCCGCAGACATCACGCACGTAGTCTCGACGACTTGTACGAATAGCGCGAATCCTGGCTTCGACCACTACGTGTGCAAGGGACTGGGCATAACACAACCGGTGGAGAAAGTACTGCTGCATGGAATTGGATGTAGTGGGGGTCTTGCGAGTCTGAGGACTGCGGCAAACTTGGCGCTGGGAAGTAGTTTCCGTGGGAGGAAAGCGAGGGTGCTGGTCATTGCGCTGGAGATCAGTAGTTTGTTGGTGAGGAGCGAACTGGATAGTGTGCATGAACTCCAGGAAACGAGGATTGGTATTACGCTTTTCAGCGATTGTGCGAGCTCGCTCGTACTGAGTAATGGGATTGGTGATGAAGATGCGGAGCCTGTGTACGAGCTGCTTGGGTGGGATCACAGGGTGATTCCTGATACCGAGCAGGATTTGGGATTTGACGTCGATCCACTAGGTAGGAAGCAGTTTCCCCAGAAATCCCCCTTCTCCCAGAAGTCAATGCTAACGGACCTTGTTGGCAGGGTGGAAAGTTGTTCTCTCCCATCGAGTCCCCAAACTCGCTGCGGCAGTCGTATCGCCAACCTTCACAGACCTCCTCTCAACTCTCCCAAGCCTCCCTCCAAACTACAAAACCGCCTCCGATTTCGACTGGGCTCTCCATCCTGGAGGCGCTACGATCCTCTCTGGTGTCGAGCGCGCGATGTCCATCTCAGCTGAGCACATGCGCGCAAGCTATGACACATACATCAACCACGGGAACTCGTCCTCGGCGACCATAATATCAGTCATGGATCGCCTGCGGCAAAAGGACATGGATGAGTTAGCGCCCGGGGGCAAAGTCAAGGATTTCGTCGTCGGATGCGCATTCGGTCCAGGTATTGCGATCGAGATGTGTATGCTGAAGAGGAATTTGAACCATGTGAGGAGGACGTTGGTTACAACTGGAGAGGCGACCCCGCCAGAGACGGAGAGTGAAGGGTCAAGAAGCGAAGGAGAGGCCGAAGAAACAGATGCGAATATCAGGGATGCGAAAGAGAAGGGAGCGCAACTTAATGAGAAGTTGAATAGTGTGCATCCGGAAGTCTCGGAGCAAGGCGATTCTTTGAGCGAGGCTCTAAATGGTGTTGAGTTAGATTAAGAACGTCTTGACGTTTCGAAGCGAGTGTTGAGAGCGCGTTGGTGGGGTAGACGAGGGGCAGGAAGAACCTGGAAGATATGTCGTTTGTTTTGTGGAACACCTAGATGGATGGATTTACCAAGGTGCGATGAGATACAGTAACAATGTCTGAGGATTTGGCGTTTCAGAAGGTAGGAAATAATATAATGATGGGATGAGATATGTTTTCTGTTTAGATCTAGATAGGAAGACTACCTTAGATCTAACCACAGAAATGAAGACAGGCGTAGATATTTACATGTGCCTAGAGGTACCTAAGTACCTTACAGGATTACCTACCTAGATACACCTACCTGGAGCTATTCGTTGTCATTGGATGGCGTCTCTGTCTACCCCCACTTCTTCGCATTTAACCTACCCGGTGGCCTACTAAACTGTACTTTTAGAACCCATCAAAGCACATCACTTAACAACATCAAGGCTAGTTACGTTCATGTTGGTCTCATTTAAGCCACCGCCTTTGGCTACTGGTATAATACAGACATTTCAGGCACCTCTCTCCATACCAAAATCCTCGCTTCTATCCTCCAATGCCTCCATTCCGTCCTTCCTTCCGTGTTCATCTTTTCCATTCGTAGCAATAAGAGAATCTCTTTTCTCTCATACGAAAATGTATGTAAGTAACATGTGCAGCAAGAACTTCTCGCATATAAAGCACGCATGGTCGGCTCCCCCAGTGTGCCATGCAATAGAGTAATGAATGCCATACAAACCCAACCCAACCCAAGCCCATAAAATCTTCGCTTTTCCGTATAACCCATAGGAAGTAGCAGCAGGACCTTAGGAATACAAAGAAGGCCGCCTAGTGTAACACAGGAAAGCCGCTCACGGGCCTGCCATCTGCACGTCGCTATCATCGTCTATATGCTCGCCTCTCTCTCCATCACCATCACTACCACTATCCTTATCATCATCGTCATAGTCCAGTCGCACAACCTGCCTCTCGCCTCTTCGCTCCTCCAGTGCTTCGCTATTGAGATCGAGATCGTCATCGCCCTCATCTGCGCCCGTACCCGTATCCTCATCCTCATCATCGCTCGAGACCTGAGGCGGCAACATCCCCATACCACCACTCATACCCTTCATATTTGTATTCTTTTCCGCCTTCTCCTTGAAGATATTCATGCCCTTCATCTTGCGGAAGCGTTTCTTGTTGAGGTCGCTCGCGCGGCCCTCTTCCAGCGCTTGGCCTTTGACGGAGGGCGTTATTTCGTTGCCGTTTTCGTCGTTGAGCCAGAGTGGGTTGATGATACCTCTAGGTTTGCCAGCTGTTTTTGGGTTTTCATCAGCAATTGACCGGGGGTGTTTAAACTCAAGCGATTAAGAAAAACTTACATAGATCAGTCCCCTTGGGTCCATCGCCCATATGCCACGAAAATGGAATGAGGTGCTTTGTCTCCAAATGATCTTTCCACTCCTTCCTACTCGCGAATCGGGGATGATCATCCACGACTTTCTTCTCGCCGTCTTCGCCATCAACGGCTTTCTTAGCTCCACATTTTGCCCAGAGACATGGCACCTTTCCCTCAACTCGCTTCTTATGCAAAATATGGATATGCAGGCGTAGCGTCTCTAGATTATGCAATTCGGCTTCACAGCCCTTCCACTCACACAGAAAGGGGTGGAACACAGGCAGTGGCTGGGCGATAAAGAGTTGATGTCTGACTTTGAATGGCCGGCCTTTCTTCTTATATGCTGTAGGTGTGCTCGTACCGCTGGAGTTAGCTCTTGCTTTGGCTTTGAGTTCCGATTCGGCTGTTTTGAACGACCTGCCTCGCTTCTTGGGCGTGAATTCTACGGGGGCTTTGTTGGCGAAGGGACGGCCTCGCTTCTTAGGCAGGATGTTTGTGAGTCTTGGTTCCAATCCCTTGGGTGGTCTACCTCGTCTAGGAGAGGATGATGTACCGTCAGAGAGGTAAGGTCGAGGTTCCGTTATGGAATGGCTCTTGCCGTAGAACTTAGCAGGACTCGTTGGTACGACTACTTGGAAGCCTGACCTTGGCGGGGCTGCTGGATTTGGAGTGCTGGAAAATTGAAGGTTGCTTTGCCGGTATTGAGACTGGTAATGAGATGGGTGTGCTATGTTTGCCGAAGCTCGATAAGGTGCTTTGGCTGGGGGAGGAACAAAGCTCTGAGGTCGTCCAAGGTTTGTGAAAGAGCTTGCTCCTTGGCTTTGAGAGGTTGAAGGGATGGGCTTTTGAGGGTATCTGAACCTACTGGATGAAGCACTAATTTGTTGTCGAACGGGCCTTTGACTTCCATAGCTACTAGTTGAGCTTCCCCCGTGGCTGTGAGGATTTGAGTTCTCTAAATTGTTTTCGGATCTACGCGAGGCCGGCTCAGGGGATGGCGAAAGAATTGGTCTTGGCACCGTAGTAGATTTAGGTTGCGTAGAACTTTGACCACGAGAGCTAGAAAAACTCGACCGGTGAGACAGACCATATGCTCCAGCACTATTTCCTCCAGATTCATAGGGAGCCGAATAAGCTGGTGGTCGAATTGCTTCCGGATGAGAGTGGTTCATGCTCCCTTGGTACATAGGTCTACTGGAAGCTTCCCCTTGAGCGTTTGATGAGTACCCAGAAGACTTGAAAGCGCCTCCGGATCCACTAGACGACGTACTTCCAGATCCAGTGCCGAAAGAAGATCGGTGGTTCCCAACAGCAGCATTTTGTTGACCATATATTGGCGGCATATTTGCTTGCTTCAAAGCAAAAACTGCCGGGTTAATGAGATCCCAACGTAGAGTACTCAGGTCAGAGTTATCGTCCACGTATTTGAAATGGTCCTTCAGTCCAAGAAGGTGGTGGTTGAGACCAGGCCGATCGGGGTGTTGACCTACAGCAAGTAGGACATCACGTGCAACCGAAGTTCTGTAAAATCGCCGTAATTAGTCCCCAAATAAAAAAGTACAAATAAGTACACAAAATAAAAGCCAGGATCCCAAACATGCCGTAGATCTGCAAAGCTCAAAATAAAGAGCGTTGTGGCAGGCAGGAAGGGCTCCAGCACCCCAAACAAATAACAAATAAGGGCGTAAATTCGTAGCCTGAGGCCTAGTCCGTACGCCGCGAAAATTAAAAACCAACTCACGGATTATAAGAGGAATTGTTGCATTTGGCCGGCCACGCCAGGGGCTGCACGATGTCGGCACGCTCGCGGAACGGGTGAACAAATGCGATAAATGCAGATGGTTTTCCTGATGCTTCCAGAGATGCCCGAGACGTTGGGGAGGCAGGCGTATTGGTCGTTGAATTAAAAGAAGGAGGAGAAGGTCGCTGTTGCGCGGAGACGTCGTCGTCGCTCGCCATTATTTGCGCTTACGTCCGCCGTATTATTACGGGTAAGTGGAGCTGATAAGCTAGCGCGGTTGAGTTGAGTTTTGTTCAAAATGGTAGATGCCGTTTTAAAGTCGCATTCATGTAAATTATTTAAGGAATTGCGATAAATTTAAAGAATTAAAGTCTTTATTAAAGGAAAGTGAATTAAGTCAAAATAATAAAGCGAAGCTGTTAGTGAATTAGAAATATTAGTACGATTGAAAGGTGAGTAATTTAATTACTTTTAATTACTTTTCACAATTTTATACGAACTATTAATAAAAAGCTCCATTTGAAATCATCACGTTCGCATTAACATTTCATCTTACCAAAAGTATAAGTCTTAATGATTATTAATTATCACATCTCTTGCGACTAATAACTAGGTATAATCTAAAAGCGACTCTTGCGCATCGCTTTAATTGCGCATGATATCGTACGTACTAGTCCAATCGTGGCGAATTGGCTGGCCTAGCGTTACTTGAGCTTGGCGTAAAAGTCACCTTGCGAGCGCTGCCAGCCATCTTCAGTCCAGAACATCAGAAGTGTAGGCTGCTTCCTATATTCGTATTGTCAATGTCTTAGTTATCTAAACCTCCGAGGTATAATCTACAGCTTCATAACTCGCCGAAGAACCGTCCGAAAGTCAGCCACCAAGTCACTGGTACTTCGGGGAGGGTCTATTCAAGAAGATGGTGTTGGAAGCAAGCTGCATTTGCTCTTTGTTTACGTTGTCCGTTCACTACTTCGGTCGAAAAGATCACGGCCAGTGGCAGACATAGATATAGGACTCGGAGGCCTCCTCGAAGACCTCACAGCCAACCTCGCTCTGGACTCTTTGATATCTAACTTTGCCTCGCGTTGGGGTGCTTGCCTCCTCCATTCCCTCCCCTGCCCCAATCTATCAAGGAACGTTTCTATTGCTGTATCTAGCAATTTTTTACAAGATGCGTCTTGTTTGCCCGGTAGCAAGGAACGAGGTAGGAGCTTGGGGAGGCGCTCGGGCCTGTCATCGATCAAATCCCCGTCTGATTCTATTGGTTCTGCTCTGACGACTCTTGAAAGCCGCTCCGACTCTTCATCCGGATAAACCATGATTGATATGGTCATCCAATGCGCGAAACCTACAGCTGTCAAAGCAGGTATCGTTGGTGGACTGGTTGCGGTCTCTTGTCGCAGATGATGCTGACAGCCAAGATCTTGGTATAGTCCAGATATCTCCTCGTTCGCCCTGGTTCGAAATATTGCTTTATGGAAAGAGTCAGAAAGTTGCACATCGAAGTAAAAGCCAAACAAGACTCACACAAGAATGGATGTGGCTCTTTGTCCAATGCGTAAGTGGCATAGAATGCTGCCATCTTGTCGGTGGTGACAACGAGACTATTTCTTGGAAAAGACTCCACTATCTGTTGTTGGTTGAGTCACTGTTTTGTGCGGTGTTCCAAGTGGAATGATACTGACCAAGTTGTTTGCAATACCTCTGAGGAACTGTCCTAGTCTCTGTGTAGGCTTACCCTCAGGATCAAATAATATGCCCCAACGTCTACTAATTGGATCAACCGTTTTTGTATCTTCTTGGCGAAGAGAGGGTTCTTGTTTGGATGGCTCATGCTCACTCGAGCCCTGTTCAGGTTCAGGTTCGTACAATTTTCCAATGTTGTCTGTCGGAATGATATTTCCTGTGGCTTCGAAATGCTCTCTGACTGGGTGGTATTAGATCTATTTTTTTACGAGGCAATGACTTGACATGTTACTTACATTCCTTTTTAATCTTTTCCGTGATCTCTGCTATCAGCTCAGGAGAAAGTCCTTCAAGTAAATTAGGTGGGGGTTCGAGATCTTCTAAAGTTGCTGTGGATCCTTCCAAATTCAAAAGGAGCGATTCTCCAGGATTAATATCTTTCAGTTGGCGATACCTCTCTACAAATGGGACAAGTAGTTCATCCTCGTTGAGCTCGATTTCATACGTCGGACGAGGAATGAAGACCATTCCATTACTCCTCCAAGTGAGTGTGCTTCTGCAGCAATACTGTAGTCATCATCTGGGTGCGAAATATGGGCTGTATCAAACAAAGAAAGTTCCCCTGTCGGATCACTCGACCATGACCAATCCCGAACCAACGGGTCTAGGGGATCTTGAAGTTCCACTTCTTCTGTCTGGCTTGCCAAAGCGAGATCACTGTCCCTTTGACTTGATCCTTCACTCTGATCATCGTCAAGCCAGGAAAGACTGAGCAAAGCGAGTGATTGCAGGTGAAGTGCAATGTGCGTCTTCAGATCGTTTTGAGCTCCATCGTGACCAGAATTGGGACCATCTTCAACCAAATTATCCGGCAGCGCGTTGCAAAAGGGACATATTTCGAAAGGTTCAGCCGCAGGACGTGCAGTCTTTTGCGCAAGGGTACGAAGCTGGGAGGCCGCAAACATGTCTTGGTGTTCTTGTTTCATGTGGTCTGTGTATTTCTCTACGTCGTTAAACAAGAGGGTATCATGGGCAGGTGCAACACACTCCCACTGGAGTGCAACATGTTCTGAACGGATATGTACGAGCCATTCCGAGAGCGTCTGGAAGAAACAGTTTGTTTTACTGCAGTCCTGGTCTTGGAAGATGCATATATATGGTGCCATATCTCTCATGACATGGTTCCTGCAGTTCGAATTAGCCACGGTTCAGACCAGCAAGGTGTCGATGTGTAGAATAATTGCTCACTTCCAAGCTTTGCCCCTCGCTTCTTTTGCTGGACATGGAAGAAAACAATAACGACACTGAAAGTAGTCTTGGCCGGCTAGTTTTGGCTCTGGTGGAAAGTTGAGTGTGGCAACTTGCGAGGGAGTCCCGAGGATGACGGTCGATGGCGCTTTGGACGTTGTTGATCGTGGACTGGTGTTGAATGTCTTCGGATCGAAGAGGGACGCTGAAGTGTTGGATAACACTGGTCTCATCTCCTGCGGCTGGGTATCCCTAGCTGATCGCTCGAGATTCGATGCGGTTTCACTTGACACCGGTCTAGGTTTCGTATGAAAGTCGCTAGGTGTCGGATTCTCATTTGCATATCTGACTGCCAACTTCCTCTGGTGCCTCCGGCGATAGGCATGTTGATTGCGTCTTCGAGCCAGCGAGTCCGCCACGTACTTACGAAAATTATCTTCTGCACTTGGGAATTTGTGGTTCATGACTAGTAGCGAAAGTCCAGCGTAGTACTCGGTTAAATTGCTACCGTCTTCGTCCATGTCAACGAAGGAAATGGCTTTCAGATCTCGATAGTGAACACCAGACTTGCGGATAGAAGTTGAAAGCCTGTTGAGCCGACTAATGGCGTCCTCGACCTCTCGGCGAGCCTCAACAATTGGAGCTGGGAGTGAGCTGACGTAACGGTCATCGGAAGAAGATTCCGACGAGAATGTAAACGATGCTGTGGATAGAGTTGGTGAATGGTCTTCGTCGGATGAAGAGGGTCCACCATCATGCATGTCTCTCGGTCCATCCTCCGCGGCTTCATGACTGAGTGCTAAGGACCTCTGGGTCAGGAAATCTATCCACTCCAGCAGCAGTTAACAAGACTTACTGAACGTCAGGTTCCTACAGATAGCTTTGAGAAGTTGCAATATCAGATTTCGAACCTCATCCCCATCCCGCAACCGGTAGTCGGCAGATGCATGACCACGGGCCAAAGCTCCTAGGTTACTCGCCCATATATTGAATCTGGCCATCTGGTCCTCCAGCCAGCCAGCTTCATGTTCTGCTGAAGACTCACCTCCTAAATACCGTTCAAATACCCGGACGCATGCGGTAGTACATTCTGATATCGTCGTTTCTTTATCCTCAGAATACTCTGCCATGTCGATGAAGAACCACGAGCAGTCAGCGACACCACGACCCACCCCCGCCCAATTTTGGATCTGAATGCCTCGGAAGGACTTTGAATACGGGGGCTTGTGAGGCGATTATTCTGCATCAGGAACGAAATTCAACGCTCACCCTCACTGATGGCACCTACTTTGCGTAGTTGCGATGCTCAGATCAATCTTAGCATCATGCGTCCGAGGTATTCTCAGTTGCTCACGTAAGCAGTGTTACACGAACTGGTGCGAATGGAATCCTGCTTGCATGAGCCTCAGCCTTGGGGCGCTTAAGATCTTCTCGGGACGTATCTTGGGCGAGTGCACAAGAAATCCATCTCCTCCACTCAATCTTGACTATCCAGTATGGCCCTGGATGGAGACCTTCGGCTTTTGGCGAGAATTGCCCCCGAATTTCTGAAGCTCGCCATATATTATACTGGGAACAGCAAGGTCGCCCTGGCAGCTCGGGAGCGACTCAAATTGGAGCCTTTCTATGCGAAGCTACATTTGGAGTTCAAAGTCCTTGGAGAATATCTCACCGGATGGGATGACTCGGTCGAGGTCTCCGATATTCTGGGGTCTCTCATAGTCCGAGTTTTGGAGGTGCTTGAAAGTCGTTTCGTCAAGGTTCGTATATTGCGTTTCAGACTCCCAAGAAATAATTAAACTTTCGGTCTTTTCAACTTTTCTCTTCCCGTTTTATGTTGGAATTGCAGTTTCTGACCTCAATCCTGTTTCTAGAAGACACAATTTAACCTGCGAGCCACATATACGTCCAGTAAATACCCAAGACTACGAGATCTCCAGAACCGAATTGAAGGCGCTGAAGCCGAAGACTCCAGCCTGGGCATCCAGCAATTGCGCACGATGATACATTTGGAAGACAAGAAAAAAGAGAATCGTGTCCGTATGGTCAATCGCTTGACCAAATGCAACCGGGAACTTGGGATCGTTCTATGGAAAACAAGCATCACACAGAAGGAATATACTTTTGGAGCCAAAGCATCTCGAGCAGAAAGTCATCTGGAAGAGTCATGGCTGCCATTGTACCAAACTAGAAACCGGGCCACTGCCCTCTATCGGACACTTGCCCAAAATTGGAAATGCGAAGGCCACAATCCTCATACTGACACGATGATCCGCTTGTCGACATATCGTGCTTCTAGTGACGAAGAGCGGTTTGAGATTTTGTTTTCCAGTCCTTCTCATGCACCTGTCAAGTGGCAAGAGAGTGAGATTTTGCTTGTACCAAGGCGAGTCACATGGCTCTCCTTTCCAAGGAATGTTCGCTGACAGACACCTCGGTCGCAGAGCGACAAAAGTCAAAGCCAAAGCCAAGGCTAAAACTGTTACGTTCTCTGTACCTTCAAGAGAGCTGTCAGTCTCCGACATTAGACCGGAAGATCGATGGCCAGTCGAAGGAATATGTAAGTTAGTCGACGACGTTACGGCCCGAACACCGTGTCGCATGAAACTCCTCCTCGAACATGACAAACTCTGGTATCTCAATCCGTCTCCTGCTATTGAAGAAATTCAAAGAAAGGATCAAGTATCGTTGGGGAAGTTTTTGGAGCTCAGCTCCCGGTCGTCACAACTAGTCAAGAAGCGGGATAAACTCATCCTTCAAGTTATATTGGCAAATAGCCTCCTTCATCTTTATAGAGGACCCTGGCTGCTCAAAAATCTAGACAAGACACGAATATGCTTCTACAAACCCAGAAGCCAGGACATCCCAGATTTGACAAGGCCTTACCTCGCATGTCGAACAGATTTATCCGAGGAACTTGGAAATGAAGAGGATGTACGATTCCGGATTCATCCTTATCCTGGGATTCTAGCACTTGGAATTTTGTTATTGCAAATCGAACTAGGTCGGCCCATTGAGGAGGAGAGACCAGAAGATAGTCCAAATCGTGGTGGCGTCCTTCATATTGATGCCGATCGTCCCGTTGCGATGGAAATGCTTGATGAGTGCAGAGATGACAGCTCCGTAGACTTTGTTCAAGCTATTGAAGCATGCCTCGATGACAAAACTTTCACAGACGCTTTTGGTCAAGACGCGTCCTTTGATGACCCCGTCTTCAGACAGCAGATTTTTGAATTAATCGTCAAGCCTCTTGAAACAGCCTTGCTGAAAATATTCGGTATATCGGTGGAGAAGTTAGATCAGCTTATAGCAGTTGTTCCGCGCGTGGCACGCCATCAGAGGAGACCGGCGCAATCCATTTTGCCGCATGTTTCTGTCCAAAGCAAACTTCCAAGACTGGTGGAGGGGTTGAAGTCCATCTCACTGGGAACAGCGGCAGTACACATTAATCAAGAGCCTCATGTGTGTCTCTATGATGATGGCCAGAATGGTACTATCAGCACCCAGGTGTAAGTTACGGCAATGAACTTCACTGTTTCCCACGCTAACAGAAAGGAAGGGCATCCCAAGTTGACAAATGGTTTGATATTCTGCACCAACGAGTTGTGCAACCACTTAAAGAAATCGACGTGAGCCGCGGCACAGCTATCCCCTCCTGCAAAGTATTTAAACGTTCGGGTAGGATCAGAGTAGCCGTTCTGGACACAGGGTTAGATCTTCCCGAAGAAGCAGAGTGGGCATACGAAGATCGTATCGGGGGTCAAAGAAGTTGGTTAAGCGAGAATGAGCGTCTTGGTCAAATTCTGCAAAAAGACCAAGGCGACTACGATGGCCATGGGACCCATGCTACATCGCTTCTTCTCCAAGTTGCTCCTGATGTGGAGATCTTCGTTGCTCAAGTCTTCAAGGATCATAAGGAAACGTCGGGGAAGACGATGTCTAAAGTCATTCACCAACGTATTGCTGATGTATTTCTTCCGGGAGAATTAACCGAATGCGGTATGCTGACGGGTATACAGGCAATTCGATATGCAGTGGAAGAATGGAAAGTGGACATAATATCCATGTCTTTCGGCTTTGAGCATTCAGTCGATGTCATCGACGAAGCAATCAGACTCGCGGACAGCAACAATGTTATCATGTTTGCCGCAGCCTCGAATCAAGGAGGGAACAGTAACATTGCGTGGCCGGCACGCCTACCACAAGTGATCTGCATATATGCCACTGACAGTTACGGGAACCGATGTGACTTTACTCCAACTGAAGCCACGAGAGGAGACAACTTTGCGGTGCTTGGACAAGCAGTCAAGTCATGTTGGCCACCTCACCTGGGGCAAGGAGGGGAAGTTCGGAAGTCGGGGACATCTACCGCAACTCCCATTGCGGCTGGAATTGCGGCCATCGTTTTGGATTTCTTCAAGTCTGCATTGCCTCGATGGGATCGACATCTTTCAGAAGAGGATGTCAGGATCTTTCGGAAACTGATGTCTTCTGCTGGTATGAGCACTGTGTTCCGGCAAATGAAGCGGACACGGGCAGGTTATGACTACATTGTACCTTGGGATTTTCTCGATCCTAAGAAGTACCAAGATTCGACTGTATGCGATATCATACTTGCGGAGCTCAAAGCTCTGTGATTCGATCGAGAAGGTTTGATGAACTTTCATGTAGAATCAATTATACACGTGCCTTCTGTGGTGATGACTGTAAACATCAATAAGCTGCTTTAGATACCCAATTTCCATTTGGTATTTTGCCCACAATCGAGTTACGGCTCCTGCTCTATAGAGATTGAAGTGGGGGCATTTTCAGCATCATCATCTGTTCCAACCACCTCTTCGAATAACCAGCTTTGATTCGAAGCTTCTTCCGAGTTGGAGCTTACATCAGTATCATAGAGCGCTCCTTTGTTGTAATTAGCTTCTGTGAACTCTCCAGATGTAAGCCGCTTCTTGATTCTGACAAGTCGGTAGGCAAATATGAAGTCCTCGCTGCCCGTCCAGCTGACACCATCCTTTTTCTCCAATGTAATCTCCACCTGTGGGCCTCCCTGTATAGGAACTCCGCCAGTCAACAATGTCGCATCGACTCCCAGGCTCAATGCACCACCATGCCCACGCACTTTCTCACTCTCTGCACTCATTCCTCTCGCGATTTTTAGGCCCGTCACTAGATACACAGGAGATCTCCACCAAGATTTCTCCATGTAGCTCTTAACCATCGGATGCTTTAGACTCGCATGGATGTAAGCTTTGTCCGGATGAAAATACGCTGTCTCCAGATCACGACACTTGTACACCTCGCTAGTCTCATGCGTTCGATGAACCTCGAAATCCGCGCTGATGCCTAGAATGAGCTGCAAGAAGCTGGTCCAAACGCCAAATTTATTTTCCTTCAACGCACCACGGCTGCTTGACCATTCGCGTTGGTGCGAAACATAGATCGATGCCTCCGGGAGAGGCGTCTGATTTGCCTTGTTCAGAATTCGTTCTGGGTTGCGAGGCGATGTGATGATGCTTCCAAGGGAGAGAGGCCCATTTGGTGGTGGCGGCAGATGGAAATCAGGGGCCAGGAAATACGTCTTTTTTGAGTTGCTCATGATGATGATGCCTTTAGTAGGATATATTGGAACTTGTCGGAGGTTACGAGACTATTCTTCAGTAACCAAGGTCCAGGAAGATAGCTGTGCATTTGTTGACATCATCAACCAAGTAGCATACAGAGAAATTCAGCCTTGCCAACACACCATCATGGGCTTTAATTAGTCATCAAAACATCATATCCGATTCGCTGATCGAAACTGAAGCTTAAGCGACGGAGTTGGAAGATATCACTTCTAATTCCTTTACAACAAGAGCATTTTTCTTGGATTGCTCTCGCCAACAACGACTAACTACCCTCTTTACTACCAAACTTAGGGATTTTGCTCTTCTTGTGGATCTCTAACTCAACTTCATGGTAGGGACTAGTGCTCAACTTTGTCAACAGCAAAGTGTCGTCTCCAGTCGCGTCCACTTTAAGCACGGATCCATCCGAACTCTGACAGAACCGATAGCAATCAATTTGAGTTTAAAGTGTCAAGTCTTGCCCAGACCCGATCCGGCTCCTTGCCAGTCTGAGCACACACGTTTCCAAGTCTTGAAACGCCCATGAGCACGGTCCGTTTAGCCCTGACATCGCTATCTGCAGACATTTTATTTTCCATCCAAGGAAGCTATTACAACTTTGAAAATTCTTCACCTTTGTCACATTTTCCTCACAATGTACAGCCTTGCCAAAAATTCGGCATTTTAGTCAAGGGGCTGGGCTCCTCTAGCCAGCGTCAACAACATCTCTAGATGATCTACTCCGGAGGAATGAAAGCCCTAAATTTTCATTTGATGAGGCTCCCAACTCCACCATAAATTCCCAAAGCTTTGGCTTCTGGTCTTCTGAGTCAGGATCAGCCCATGTCTTGGACTGCAAGGTCACCCCGATCCCGTGGTTTTAGGCCAAAGCGGGGCGGAGTTGGATTTTTGAACTCTTGATCGTGCCTACCATGATCTGTCACGACGATGTTACTCCCCCAATCGAGATCTCCCTTGTTTATCTCATTACCGTCTTTTTCTGAAAGTTCAACGTCTGTGTCACTTCGATTTCGGCTGCAGAAATCAGACGATTCAAGAGCTCGAGTTAGCATTTTCCTTGCAGGCCTTTTAGAGACCAACAGTATTTCAAGGAAAGGCCGGGAGCTTTATCCATGATAATGGAGAATCGTATCCGCTATGGACTTAAGACCTCGCATCGGACATTTTCTACCCACAGATCTCAATTACAACGGCTGTCATCACTCAGTTTCAACAAGTATCTCCCCGCTCAATATGTTGCGATTAAAACCAAAGCGTCCCCCATTCTTGGAGGAAGTAAGTTCCTTTGTTTCCTGTTCCCCTAAAAACTGTTGAAGCTCATGATCTTTTTCGCGACGGAGACTGCTTTTGGAAGTAACACACAATTTCCCTTGTACCTCCATCTCGAACATATTGACAGCAGCATGCTCCCGCAGTCGAGTACCTTGGAGAACAACACCAATGGAGCCAGCTAGCGCTCAAAGCAGTCCTACGATCTCAGTCCGTCAACTATCTAAACTTCCTCCGCAAGCTCACCTAGATCTTCTCCGTCTGTCTCCAATCAACCTATCTCTCGACCCTTCTCCCAACAATCCTGCTCCAAAAATGGCAAATGAAGTCGAAGAAAAGTCACCTAAGGCTAGAGACACAGCAGAAGAAGCAGAGTTCTTCGACCTCAAACCACCATCCACTGCAGGCAGCGGCGTCCGAGTTGAAGATGTCGTCAAGCGTATCTTCTCAGCCGAGCATCTGAACTTTATTCTGGGAGATCATCTCCTCTTCTACCAATTCTCAACCTTTCTCAATCGCTTCAGACCGAGCTTGGTACCAACCTTGATACGATACCTGGAGATGCGCAAAGCGATGAAGGCTATCGAGTACGCGAACGCAGTGGCTAGGTCGATTCGCTGGCCATCACATACGGATTACTGCAAGTTCTCGCGTGTACAAGCTGCAGCAACAGATGCTCGTTTCGAGGACTATGCTGCTAGGGAGTTACTGCTGCTTTGTTCGGAGGCTTTACCGGCTTTCGTTACCCACACGTTGATTGGGGTTGTTAGCGATTGCGTGGCGAGAGATATAACGGGTCAGGGAATTCCCATAATGCGAGATCTGGTTGGAAATCTGGCAGAGGTGTATTGTTTGACCGACCCGTCAGTTCATGATAACCCCATAATATTCGCAAGCGAAGGTAGGTTATGTCCGGAATTTTACGAAGATCGGAACATGAGCATTAGCTGATCTACATTGCAGAGTTCCACAGAACTACACAGTACGGTACGAATTATGCGATCAACAGTAATTGCAGGTTCCTACAGGGTCCAGCCACGGACAAGGATACGACGTTGAGGCTCGCAAAATCAATATCTCTTGGACAAGAATCCAACGAGATCTTGCTGAACTAGTAAACCCCAACCTTCCAACCTCAAAACGGCCACACAGCTGACAAGCCCAGTCGTCGAGACGGAACTCCCTTCGTCAATCTTCTCATGTGCTCACCTCTTTACGATGATAAGGGTGTGATTCGCTACTTCATCGGTGCACAAATCGACGTAACAGGCCTCGTCATAGACGGGCTGGGAATCGAATCTTTCCGTGCCCTTCTACACAACGACGAAACGAAACGCCTCGAAGCTGCAGAACAGAACAACCTTCAATCAAAATTCTCCGTTCACCACCCTAACAACAAATCCAAAGAGTCTCTCTCCAAACTCCAGGAACTGAGCATGATGTTCAGCCACGAAGAATCTGATGTCGTCAACCGAAACAGCCGCGGATGGGATGGTTCCACAGATGCTGGCTCCGTCCGATCTGGTGTACCGACGAGCGTAAAGAATAGAGGACAATCCAAACGCGTCATAGGTGGCGAAGAAGTCGTGGATAACGGACTCAATTTCTCACATCTGAATATCAGTAACCCGAACCCGATGAACATGAATCTTCCAGGGGTATATAAACATGTAAGCGAGAAATCAATACCTCAACCCTTTAAACCCTTGCACCCCTGAAATCGAAGCAACATTCTAATGGCAACAAAAGTATCTCCTCGTCCGCCCCTACCCATCTTTGCAGATTATTTTCGTCTCACCTTCTCTCCGCATTCCCGGCCTTCTGCGAACTAATCTCTTCACCAAACTCGGAGGTCCAACGCAAACAATATCAGCTCTAGAGGCCGCATTTCGAGACGGTGCTTCCGTAACGGCCAAGGTTCTCTGGCTACCTAAGAACACGTATGCCGGTGAACGAAGACGTGGACCAGCGGAGGTCAAGCCGCGATTTATCCGCTGCACGCCTTTGCTGGGAAGCGATGATCGGGTCGGGGTGTGGATGGTGATTCTGGTGCCTGTGGATGGAGAGCCTTTCAATAATAGTTATGGGGGGAGAGATCCAATATATGACATGGTGGATGAAATGGCGGATGAGAGGAGACGACTGGCTGGAAGCAGGAGCAGATCGAGGAACACCAGCAGAACGGGTTCGACGAGGGGTACTCCAAGTGTAGATATGGAAGCCGATGGTGGATTTGGACTGAAGAAGACTAGAGGATCTAGAGCTGGCTTGCTGGCGGTGAGGGGCGATTCGGGAAGGACTAATAGTCAGGTAGATGACAGGCAGTTGTATGCCGAATATATGCAGAGTTCGTCGAGTGCGGGGAGTCGAGAGGGACGGACGCCGAGGAAGAGGAAGGAGAGTTTTGCAACTGTAACTTGAGATAGTGATACCCTAAATTTATAAACTGAGACAAAAAACTGCATCTGTTTCTAAGAGTTTGAGACTTGGATGATAATGTGTACGGTGCGAAATAAGCTTTCGATTCATATGCATTTCAAGGAAATATAATTGGGGGAAGAAGCCAAGCCACAAGCAATGTCTTGCAGCACTTATGAAAGTTAAAAGTGACTTCCGTTAAGTTGTATCGCCAAGTTGTGACCGTACTTGTGCATGAACTTCCGTCTGTACAGCATCAGGAGTGGAGAGAAGTTGTGAAACAAATACTGCTTTGGTAGCCCCGAGTGTCCTCTTCCTACATCAGCTTCGGACCTTTATTGAAGAGGTTCTTGGGGTCGTATCGCATCTTCAACTCCTTCAGGCGAGGATAGTTAACACCAAACATCTTGTCACCATCGGAACCAAAACCTAGAAAGTAGTCAGACAATCGAACTCTCGTCTAGGTAAGGAAAACCCACCATCGTAGTTCATGTACTCTCCGACAGCTTCGTTAGTGACAGCATCGATCTTGCCAGCGCTGTGCAATGTAGACCTTGTCTTCTGAAATTCCCCTTGCACCTCTGCAGTCCAAAGTCGAGCCTTGCCCCGGCAAATATCATCGAGTTCGGGCTTTGTCCACGTCATGATATACAAAAGATTTCCGTACGCTCCCCGATTTGCAAACGCGGTGGCAGTCTGAGGAATCTTCATGATATTCGCGTAGGGGAAGAATTCGATCAGAGCTGTTGACATGTCCGCATCCTTGTGGTCGAATACGAAGTCTGTGAAGTCTTTATGGATCTTCGTCACGGTAGCCAACTCTAGCGGAATCGCAAACGCTGATCCCTTCATTGATCTGCGCAGACCATGGTCGAGGCCCTCGTTTATGAGAGAGTTCATGGCTGAGTAGGGCATCTCAGACATAATCAGAATAGCGGGGTTCAACTTGAAGAGAGCATCGTAAAACGACCTCGCAGCATCTTCCAGGCCATTGTAAAACAAAACCGCTATAAGCGAAGGTGCGTCTCCAAAGCCTGGTACCTTGGTGAATGCAACGAGCAAAAGACTCTTTTCCTCGCCAATCTCGAGATAACGGTTGCCATATTCAACAACAGCAGGCAGTTGATGGTCCTCGAATCTGACCATGGCTGCCCAAACAGGATCCTTCTGCTCATGTGCCCTGTACACGAAGGATGTTGCTACACCGAAACAAGTTCCTGCTCCTCGAGCAGCCCAAAATAAATCTTGGTTCTCGTTATCCGACGCAGTGACGATTTGGCCATCAGCAAGCACATATTCTACGGCGAGAAGATTGTCGATGACGAGACCGTGAGCCGGAGTGAGATACCTAAAGATATTCGAATCAGTATGCCTCTTCTGGGAGAGTTCGTGGAGTGATGCCAGCAGTGCGTATGAAGGTCCCCAGGAGCAGGGCCCCATGAGTATGCCGAAAAGGGGATCCTGTACTCCAAGAATTGCACTTACCCGTATCCTCCTCCTAGAGTCAATCCGCCAATCCCGGTATCTAAGTAAAAGGTCAGCGGATGAGTGTTGGACATCTTTCAACTCATTGTTTCCGCACAGTCCGGTCAGAACTTTTACTTACGGTTGACTGTTCCGCCGACGGTTGCAAGTCCATACTTCTCTGCTTCACTGTCAACATCTCTCCACAATGCACCCCCTCCTGCAGTAATGGTCTTCGCTTCCGCATCGACAGTCACTTGGTTTCTGAACAGAACGAGTTAGGCACTGTTTTAAACACATAGACGATGTATGTGGCTGTAGACTTACATTCTGGAAAGATCGATACATGCCCCTCCATCTGAAGAAGACGAGCCGCTCGTAGCATGTCCCCCTCCGCAGACAGCGAGATCCAAACTATGCTTGTTACAGAAGCTGATGGCCTTTGAAACGTCTTTGGCACAAGCAGGAAGCACGATGAAAGACTGCAAGCAGTTAGAGCAGTCACAGTACCCAAGCTATAAGATGGATTTAGAATGGGCACTTGCAGCTGTTTTTTCGGCTGCTTTAGACCAACGCTTAATGTGGTTATCATAAAGTGTGGAGCCTGGTAGAGCGACTGCAGCCGAAATGGAAATGCCTTCCAAGGTGCCGACGTGTGGTATCTCGAAGCTGTGCATCTTGCGTATGCAATCTTGGTGTGAGGGTTTCGGCCTTGGTTTATGACGACAATTCAGTATCTGTGTTGGCAGGACTATAAGCAAATGCATAGATCTAAAGTAAACTGCATGTAATAGGTGGTGAAGGTATTGCCTCTCGAGTGTGCGAAATGAAAAGTAGGAGAAGCGTCAGGGTGGGCTTTTGCCTCTCTTGTATTCCACGAAATATATTCCGGGTCAATGTGGGTTTACGTAGATGATAATCGCGGCGAAGGAAGATCAGACTTACTCGGTAGATCGATTACACTCGTGCAACAATCTTTCTGCAGAATCCCGCAGTTGTGTTCTGTTCTGAGAGTGAGTACCCAGATAGGGAAGATGAATGTTAACGACGAAATGAGAAAAAAGAAATCGCTCCTATGATCTTCTGGTTTGTTGATTTGGAAGGTGCGGAGAAGGCGGAATTATTTGGTAAATACTTAAGTAGGGAAGGTCTTCCGCAAGGAAGGGATGACGAACTCTTTGATCTACCGAGCGCTTTGGGGGAGAAATTGGGTATTTGAGGAGGCGAGCAGGAACAAAAGAGCAAGGCCGACTTTCCCGAAGTAAGAATCCATCCACAACAGCTTTATGAAGGCCTGCTGTCTCGTGAAAATAAAACCTACCCCCCTTTGCCCCTTACGTGAGACAGGTAAACATGGTTGGTTTCCCTAAGCGAGCTTAACAGCTCTTTCTCGGACTGACGACGTCTTAGAAGAGCAGCCTTCTCATTCCTACCTGAATAGGTGGGTTCTCGGACTGAATAATATTAACTTCATGTGCATGAGATCCGATTCGAAAAAGGGTGAGAATCTGCGCTCGTTGTACCTTCCTTTATTGTCGAAGTCGTTCTTATCGCAAGCCAACGAAGATGCAAAATTCGAGAAACAGGAATGTGTGCTCAGCCATTTTGAACTCAAAAGGCCGTTCCGCCGACAAAACCAGCCTTTAAGTAGTGTTAAAAACAAGTGAACTTACGGACTGGAACTGGCCGTAAGCCCGTAGGCCATTTCCCGGATGATCTTCTTGTGGTTTTGAGCAATATTTACAGCTTCATCATCCTTGGCAGGCGCGCCGATCAAGAGCCTGGAACATGGGAAAGTCTTTGCTTACAACCACTTATTTATTTCCACGGAGAATAAGCACATGCTGATGTCTGTCACGGACTTCCGCATTGCGTATGGCCTATTCCTTCAGTGATGTCGAAACTGTGAGAGTGATTTGATAAACCCGAATTTTGGCCGTGTTCTTTCACGGTGAATTTCTGGCCTTACGTCTGTCTTGGATAATAATTGAGTCTAGCTCTTTCATGACAAGAAAATTATAATAATATCTGTTGGGTGATAGACATTTAGAGATTTTTTAGATTGTAATAAAGAGAGAAGAGGGCGGCTTGCTACCTAGTGGGAGGGAAGTGGTGACACCGAGTTTGCAGGGATTCGCGTCGCGTAGCTCGACGCGTGTTGTATCCAAAAACACTTCGGATCTGGACAAAGGCGAGTGTTTTCCAAACAGCACATCTTCAGAATTGACTTCTACGGAACAGAAATGCCTCCTCGACGAAAGGCCAGCAATGGCCCTCGCGTCAGCACAGCTCCCAATCAGGTCCTCGAACCTCCAGCACCACCTTTAACACAAACCAAACTCGCCGTCCCTAGGAAGCGCATCATCAGTGCTCCCTCCGACCGAGTCTACAAATCTTCAACACCCTTGACGCAATCCAAATTGCCTGTACCGAGGAAGCGTATAAGATCGTATGGGAAGAGGACAACGAATAGGATCCCGAAGCAGGAAACGCTCACGCAGATGGACTACTTGAGGATGAGCGACCCGATTCTACTGGATGACGATGATGAGGACCCAGACGAAATCGAGGAAGTGGATGGAGACTACGAGAAACAGGCAAATAAACGTAGGAGCAAGAGGAGGAAGACGACCGGGGATGAGCCGGACAGTACATCCTCCTACCACACACAGCGTCTCACGCAGATGAACTGGAGCTTTACATCTACACCGGACGAAGAAGAAGATCCTTCTATATTCGACGTCCCGAGTTCGTCGCAGACGAATCTTCCTACTATGTCCTCAAGGAGAAATGTAGGAGAGTCCTCCAAGGCAAATGCTGCAATAGCAGAACAGTCTCCGGTCAAAGAGATGCCGCCTCCGCAGACCCCGCGTCGAATACTAGCCGCCGAGATCCCTTCATCACAGTCCCCAGCGACTCCATTCTCAATACCTTCTAGAGGATCATTGAGACGATCTCCTTTGAAAGAGACATCGATCAATACTCCCATACCTTTCAATACTGGCCGAAGGCCCGAAGTCAATCCCGAAAAGCTTCCCACGCTCGAAATCAGGGACACTTATGACACGGCCGATACAAGCCAGTTCAGTTGTGTTCCTTATTCGCCGGCAAAACGACCAAGTCCGGCGAAAAGTGTTAGATTTGCTCTTCCAGATCAAGATGATGAGGTTGAGGAGCCAGCTTCGCCGTCAGTGAAGAGGCGGTTGACTCCGGCTAGAAATGCGGTCATCAAAAGGACTGAGATTTTGGACTCTGATGCAGAGAGTGACGAGGATCTTGAAGATGAGGAGATACCGTTAGCACGCGATATTGAAGAGGAATCTGTGGAAGAGGAAGGGTCCCCAGAACTTGGCAATGACAATGAAGATTTCCGCGAACCCATGGACCCATCGGGATCAATGGAATCAGGCCTAAGCGAGGATATGGAAGATCAAGAAACGCACACCGAAGTGTCGCCAGAACTTGGAAATGATGAAGCTTTAGGCCAAAGTCCTTTGCCGGAAAGCCAAGAGGAACAACCTGAGACTTGTTATGGAAACATTGGGCTAGAAACTCAGATGGAAGCAGACCGTATATTGAGCTCTTCGGAACGGCGCTCTATGACTGCAACGCAACCAGAGGAGAATGATGAAGACGATGAAGACGACGACGATGTACCGTGCGAAACCGTCGTTGAGAAAACACAAATTATGGAGAGCCAGCGCCTCTCTACCCAACATGTTCATTCGATGGAGCCAAGAACAGCCGAATCCGATGTTTTTGTCTCAATCCACCCTGCACACCTCACGAACATCGTCAGTGGC
The DNA here is from genome assembly GCA_017366145.1 of Cadophora sp. M221. NCBI lineage: Eukaryota > Fungi > Ascomycota > Leotiomycetes > Helotiales > Ploettnerulaceae > Cadophora > Cadophora sp. M221. The sequence goes on along the minus strand of JAFJYG010000183.1, from coordinate 27,721 downwards.
GCAAAAAATCACGAGTTTAGGAATTGGTCCTTCGCTCTTCCTGTCTGTCGCATTTGGATTTACGAGACACAGCCTACCTCGATGCTGAAGTACATGGCTGAGATCGGGCCAGCCAAGAGACCAGGTGAATTAACCGACGCGAATGGCTTAGGAAATGTTGATTTCAATGGCAAAGCTTCTACTTGGAGAGCATATGAGATACTACAGGTATACGAACTTGCAGATCCAAGGCCTCTGGCACAGTTGAAGGAAGATGGATGGCTCAAGGCTCCTCCTTCGAAGACTGCACGAGTCGCACCCGCTGTGATAGACGAGCTTATGGCGAATCTTCTACCGCCACTATTCTCTGAACGAGTAGAGCCAGAGGCGACGGCTCCAGTATCGTCATCAACAGATACACAGGAAGTCGATGAGCAGATTGTGAACACGATGAAGCAATATTCACAAGTTGCCACCCCGTCACAGATCCTGCCTAGTCAACTGGAAGTGGAGGAGATTGGATCCGAGGATGAAATAGAAGACGAACGAATTCCCTCTTCTCCATCTCCTGAAGCCACACCTCGACCAGCTCCAAGATTCAACGGTCCACCACCTTCACAAGCAACGACCGTCGACTTGAGCCAAACACAAACCCCGATACGGCATTCGCAGGGCGAAATCATATGGGAATCTCCCGCACGACCTGTCACATCTAGTACCCCCGCCAGATTACCAATTCCTCGCCGTAGCTCTGTTCCAGAGACCCAAGAACCAGAGTCTCACCTTCCATTCTCGATGGCTTCTTCTCAAATCTTGACGAAGACGCAACTCTTGTCAGATAGTTTGTTGCAGGATAGTGTACCGGGTCCACCGCCTTTCATTCAGGATTCTGACGATGAGGATGATTGAGTGGATGCAGGTGTTCACTTTGGAATCACATTATTTGGCTATTGATAGAGGAAATTATGCATTGTGGGTATAGACAGGATAAGGATACAGGATTATCATACAGAGCGTACATTGGTTCAAGGAATGCTAGCTTTTCCCAAACACCAACTCCATCCAATTGAGCTATCTCATAACTGCGACTTGCTCCCGCTTCTCTTCGGGATATTCTCCGTACTCCTGGGCCCCTCAACACTCCCAGGTCTATTCGCAGTCATGTCTTCCCCACAAACATCAACCTTCATCCTCCCCATCTCCTCCGCCTCTTCTCTCCTCAAACTCTCCAACTCCCTTTCCAGCGTTTTAACCAACCTTTCCATAACCCACTCAGCCTCCTCCTTCCCACCCATAAGCGGACTCCTATTCCCCACCCAACTCCACTCAACCCTCTCCTCATTCTCCCCCATCACCTCACCCACCATCCCCAATCCTTCACCATCCGGCCTCGGTCGCCTCAACGGCCTCCTATGCGTCTCCCCACTACTCTCATCCTCGCCAATAAGTTTCAAGTACCACGCCCACTCCTCAAACGTGTATTTCTTCGGCGGGGAACTCTTCAGATGTCCCATGATCTTGCCCATCTCCTTCACCAGCACAATATGATACGCTTTCCTGTTCTTCGGCACCTCGTCGTCTTTATTCTTCTCACCCTGCTTCTTCGCTCGTCCAATCTCTCCATTCGCGGCATCGCCTCGTACATGCGCCGCTCTTGATTCCTGGCCATTTCCAGCACCAGTTTCTCCAGATTCATCATCTTCGTTTCTCTTCTTCTCAGTCTCCCCCAAAATCCCAGGCGGCATCTCCTCTTCCTGGCCTTCATCCTCCTCACTTCCCTTCTCCTTCCCTTCCCCAAAAACCCCAATCCTCCCCCTAGAAACCTTCAACGCGCCCTCCCTCACCGTGGCCTTAACACCCTGCTCCCCCGGCAACACCGTAAAATTCCCAATCCACAGCGTCAAATCCCTAATCCCCTTCACAATCGTATCCCCCATATTACTAATCAGAATCGTCAGACTCGGCACAGCAAGCAGAGACCAGAACACAAAGAAAGCCTTCCCGGCGTTAGAGACGGGGTAGATGTCGCCGTAGCCGATGGTGAGGAGGGACGTGTATGCGAAATACAACGAGGCGAAGTACGTCCATGATTGAGGGTGTGATTCGGAGGCGTGGAAGATGGCGGCGCCGGCGAACCAGAGCGCGAGCCAGACTGTGCCGGAGATGATGAGGGATGTCCAGAGGCGACGGGTGTGTGCCCGGGCTTGGATGAGGCGCATGATTGTGAATTCTCGCTCGCGTCTTTCTCTTTCGTTGCGGAAGTTTTGTTGAGAGGCTAGCGTTTTGGTTGAGGCTCGAGAGAGGGGTTTGGGCTGGGTGGATGTGGAATTGCTGTTGCCATTACCATTTGGGAGCGCGTGGTCTGATGAGATGGGTTTCAGGACGGCGGCTTTATTGTTCTTTTCTAGTTTTGCGATGATGCGACGACGTTCTTTCTCAACCATTCGCGCGCCCATCTTTACTTTCCCTCGTTCGAGCACGAGAGAGCGAATTGAACCGATTACCAGACCGAGGATTACTAACAGTGTTATATTAATTTGGTTCTGACTTTGTTTTGATGGAAAGAAATCAGGTGTGCAAAGATCCACACTTAAGCGAGCTTCTTTGGCGAGAGAAAGGGGGAGGATGGGATGGAATGAAAACTTACTGATCCCACCAATAGCGAACGGAAACAGCAAGCCCCTCCCAGTATGCGTACTCGGCGAAAAATCACCAATGCCAACTGTCAGCAACGTAAAATCCGCCCAATACACAGCGTCCAAGAACGGCCAGTCCTCAATATGTGAGAACACTGCCGCGCCAGCAAGGAGATAGACGAGGAAGCTGATCGTTTGTAACATGAGAGTGCGTTGAGACATGGTGAGCTGGAATTCTTTGTCGTAGTGTCCCTGAGACGCGCCCCAGACTGTAATGAGCATTAGAGAGGCGACGAGGAAATAGAGACCAGCGGAGAAGATGGCATAGTAGAATGCTTGGCTGAAGGCGTGGTTGGATTTGGGTTCAATTATTAAGGGTCCGGAGACACAGGCGCAGAGGCCGATTAGGGAGAATGAAGACAGGTACCTAGACATACTGTATGAGTCTTTGAATTCTAAGTTTTTTGAAAGGAAATGGTTGCCTTACCAGCCGACGATCGTCACAGGTTGAGCTATTGAAAAACGCACTCGTCTCGCCATATTCAGGAGTAAGAAAAGGTTTGATATAAGAGCTACGGCCAGTTGAGCTGCATTGATACCGATCAACCTAAAAACAAACAGAATCAGTAAAACTTCTCTTATACCACAGATTTCCAAGTGGCTGTGGGAGCTACTTACCATCTCGGATCATCCAATTCCATACCCTCTGCTTCCGTTTTCCCATCCGGGATCTCTACTCTCCAATGTACAACGAGCGCACATATACTAAACGCCGAAGCCATGGGACTAAAAAATATTTGGATTAGTCTTCTCGCTATACCTCACGATCATTATGAAGGAGATGCCTGATGTTTGATGCTTACCCAAACGTCCCAGCAATCAACGGAAAAGCTGTACTCGCGAGCCACCACCGACTAGGCGCCAAAAACTCCTGCTCATCTTCCTCCTTCTCGTCCCTGGCTTCACCCTTTTGATTCTCTACATCCTTCGCGTCGTTCGAGATCGGTTCATCTAGACCTGGATCGTTCATTATTGCGACTTAGGCTTCCTCTTTTCGCTCTATGTCGTATTGAAATTCCGAATCGAAGTCTCACAATTCACCATTTGGTGCCCCAGGTCAATTCAGACCCGTTCGGATTCCTCCTCCTTGCGTGTGACTTGGTGTCGCATTCACAGTAATCGTTCCATCAACCGAAGAAAGAAGTTTGAATATGAAGAGGCGTGAGGCAATTGTATCTTTTGACCAGACGCCAGAAGAGCTTTGTATGTAGTTCAGTATGAAGAAAGAAGTTCGAGTTCCACCAAAACTTGGAGATCAAGGTTAAGATGTAGATCTTAGTTAGTCGGATTCTGACATGGCGCTAACGATGCTTGTCCTTGTCTTCCATTCGCATGTGCAGTTCAAGGTTCGCACTTGGAAATATATTGGGTATTTCAGGGTCCGGGATATTTTAGTTAGTTGGTGTGTGACGTAGTTGGCACATTCCTTGGAAATTGGAGACGGGATGCAAGTCAAGGCGGGGAAGTGAGACCCAGTTGATAATTTGACAGGGGTAACAGCACAGCATGCGGGAGATTCCCAGATTCTTTTTTTAACTTCGATCTTAGCACCCTGGCTTAGAGTAAGGCCTGTCTCGGAGCTGTACCGTACTTGTGTGGTACATCGTTTTGGGATGGAAGTCTTAGAACGGACAACTTGTACAACTTTCACAACTTCACATTTTGACATCACATCACATACTCTGTACTGAACAATAGATGTCTTCCTTGGTAGTCTATGTTAGTGACTTGGTCTACTTAAACTTGTGCGGGGGGCGACAAGTCACTCTTTCCTGTTCAATATATATCGTCATGGACGGAAAAGAATCCAAACAGGAAAAGCAATGCTCCAATCTGCGGCAAGTCCTCGCCAGTGATTTCTGGAACCCTCCTACTCAAGATTGCAAATAGTAGCTATGTATGATCATATATATCAGCTCTTACCGTCGACCCGCAATGACGAAGATAGGAAGCGGCTGCGACGTGCTCCCCTCATCACTGTGGTCGATTTCAGTATGCTCACGATGCACCAGCTCTCCTCCCAGTCTGCTTTTAAGTTTCGTCTTGACAGAATGCGAGCTCCACTCCATTATCATCATTCCACCGCCCAAATTTTCCCTCAGACGAAGATTTCCCCTTTCGCCAAGTGAAAAATGTTTCCCAACCTGTATGGTAGACCCCTCCATTGTCTTCTGCATCAGGCCCTGGCCCGAACCCGAAGAGTCTTCTTGGAGCCTCAACTGGCTCAACGACGACAGCATCGACGAATGCGGGATTATTGCAGATCGAAACGCTGAATCTCCTGTTTTCCCACAACATACACCACCGTGGTACTTGAATTCAAGACATGTGTCTCCAAATGCAACCATGGCACATTCAGTTGTTGTATCCTTCAGTAGTCCAATCCAGCTATGTTGTCTCCAGGACAGAGTTGCAAGCTCAGGTTTCGGCGTACAAGTCGACGATAGAAAGACTTGCAAGTTATTTCCCCTATCCACTCCTGTTTTACTCAGCATCTTGAGCCCTAACATGACTGCATAGTCGAACCTCTCCTTGAATAGCGGATCAAGTAGTCGTTTCGGTCGGAGCGTATCTTCCAACGTCAGGAAATGCTCTGTACGGTATCCCGGATCCTGCCAGTTGAAATCTCGCAATAGATGCTGCATACAACTGAAGCGAAGAATCTGCGCCAGGGATACACGTTGCGCATTCGACGTACAAATGGATATTTCTACACCGTGTAAGTCGTCGAGGAGCGTGGGATCTCTAATCTCAGGCTCCATAGACCACAACTCGACGAGAACTTCCTTGAGACTTTGTCCAGGAACGCGTTTGTATTGCCGAGTTGCGCTAACATTAACACCGCTGTATCCTACTTGAAGTTGGTATTGGTTGGAGTCATTGTAGTGATATGGTCTCGCTGCACCGACTATACACAGTCTTCCAGCCTCCCGTAGCCGTGTTCTGGCTTCACTGATTGGGGCTGAACATCTGACATTCCGGTTCCAAGGTTGCTGGGAGGCTGCAGCTGTATTGCCGGCCGGTGCTCCAATTAGAAGCTTCTCCGTCCCATCGAACGGTGCGTAACTGAAGCCAGTTCCTCGATCCGATGTATCACTCGTATCGCTTTCCAATTCCTCATTGGATATCCAATGACAAAACACTTCCCCGTTCATCAATTCAGGACACGAACTCGAATTATGTTCCCACTTAACGATAGACCCTCCGCCAACGACATAGGACCAGTACTTTCCGGGAATATCTCGATCCGTCAACTTCCAGAGTGGGCCCCATATATCACTGAAGCTATCAATAGTCGTCAAGAGGGCAAACGGCAAACAAGACTCAAAAACAGGCGAGCAAAGTACCCAGACGCTTTTTCCATGATGGAAAATATCTAGACACTCGAGCTGACAGCGAAGAAATCCAATGGATCTTTTCTTTTCATCGTCGGAACAGTCTTCGAATGGTGCGAGTAGGGAAAGCCCATCAATGTACGTGGAAATCTGGTCTGGGAAATCGCTACAATGAGCACCAGCATAACTTGCAACAGCTAAGTCGAGAGTTATAACCAGAAGCCTGAGTATATTGACCTGTATTCTCTCACAGTCAGTACTTCACCCGATTCTTGAGCGTTTCCCGCAGCTCATGGTACAACAAGCCCAGGACGCGATGAAGAATATTGAGAAATCTACCTACAACTCCCAGTCCCGAGGCCCCAGGATTTTCCATATCCAGCTGCAGTAGACTCTGGCAATACTGCTGCACCATAGGCGTCCTCAAAAACGTGAATTGACGGTCCAGATTAAGCAGTGTCGCATTTCCACCTGCATTCAGAACCAAAGACGCACTATCACGGAGAATGTACTCGAGCTCAAAAAGCAGCGCAATAAAATCCGTGTTCTCAATAGGCTGAAGTATAGCCACCTTCGGACGCTTCTCGTCCACGATGATGGCAGAGAAAGAACCCGCGCAGAAATTGGCCTGCTGGAGCAACTTCAGGTTCAGGAATGTTCTCAGAACCACATTCCGGCACATTCTGATGGCGTTTAGATGTGAGGCGGTAGTGCGGTCTTTCGCTGCCTGACAAAGGGCTGTTATTTCTTCGTCGGAGGTGTTCGTCGGGTCTGTTGCGAAAGGGTCATCGGAGAGACGGTTGGGTATGATATCCTGTAGATTCTCAGGGACAGTTGGATATGGAACAAAGTCTTCAGCTCCATAGCTTGTCAGATCTGATACCGTGCCGTCTGAAATCCATCCGGTGTAAATAGAGATGATTGAGTTGCCCCAGATGCGCTCTTCGAGTTCTTGAAGCGAGTCGATGTATTGACTCGGATGAAGAAGTCTGGAGCGAAGGTCATCCAAGTTGGAAGCACGATCTGCTACGTCGTGGCCCTGGAACTTGGCCTCGTAACGCGAGTCGTGTTCAACCGTCGTTTGCGTGCTCGCAGTATCCATGACGGATTCGTTACGTCCTTCAGTCGACGTATCATCATCGTCCATCAAAAACGCATTTTCCAACGCGGTCAGCGCGACGGCACTTGTGATCCTGACGCCCTGCAGGTGGGTGTTGCCAGCTGATAGAAGGTCATTCTTGCGGCTTGTGTCTGGCCCTGCGGAATCTGACCATAACGATGTCTCCTGATTGTATTCTGCGTGCCTCTCGCAAGAGTATCCGACCAGTACGGTGCGTTCTTGAATATCATGACCCGCCTTGCCATAAGCTACACACATGTCTACACTGTGCTTGTAGTATAGACATCTGCACACGCTATACCTCTCAACAACTAGATAGCACATGGTAGCTAAAAAGAATGCTGCGATATGGCACTGAAGGCTTCGCTGTATGTCTCCCTTCTTGACATGTTCTAGTTATAACTTCCAACTTTCATGTGAATGTACTCGGTGTGCATTGCATGAGACGCTGAGTCAGCAACTACGATCTCGTATCTAAAATCGGGTTTAGAAGCTGAAATATAATTTGAGTGAGACTGAACTATAAAGCACTTGGCCACAAAATATTTCTAAAAGTAGTTTTACTTAAGCTTCGTCAAGTTCAAGGAAGGAAGGGCTTCACTCCACCTGATTTGATGCAGGGGATCGACGCCCTTTTAATATACAATTGAAAGCCAGCGAATATAAATATGAAATTGCAACAAGGTCTTTTCCCTGGCGGCCTTCCGCAAGCTCTGGGGCTAGGGGACACAGGTCTCAGAGTAGATGTCCCTCAGACATCTGAGGGAAGAGTACGGTCACGTGGAAGACTTTCTAGAAGTGGTTAGCGTTATCACTAAGGTCAATATCAATTCACTACTTGGCTTCAAGCTCACGGCATCTATCAAAAAGCATTCATTTTTATTAAATCCAGACCCAAATGGAGACACTGCCTGATATTCTGAAGAAAGTGGGCCGTCTTCCCATGATCTCACATGATATCTCAGGAGTGGTATTTGCACTCTCGGAGTCGCATGTCATCAAGAAGCCCCTTCCAGGGAAGAGGGAGAAAGAACAAATCTACATCGAACGTCAAATCTACGAACGCCTAGGTCCACATCCTTACATTACGAAGTGCTTTGGCGTACGTGATGGAATAATTGTTCTCGAACGTCTCAAATACCCACTTCGCAAGCACCTCCAGGACCTTTGTGACGATAACAAGCTCCCTAAAGCCGACGACGTGGTCCGCTGGGCGTCGCAAGTTACGCAGGCTATTCAATATATACATTCACAAGGCGTCATGCAAATAGACATTGGCGCTGGGAATATTCTACTTGATCAATACGGAACCGCAAAGTTATCTAATTTTGCTGGATCTTCTCTCGATAAATCCAAGCCTTTAATTGCTCCTAGTGCGCATTCTGAGCATCCGAACATGCCTTACACAAAACCGTCGATCCAGTCCGAGCTATTCGCAGTAGGCTCTTTGTTGTACGAGATCGAGACGACGACGGTGCCGTACGTTGATAAGAATGATGGAGAGCTTGAGAGGCTGTTCACGGCAGATGTATATCCAGATACGGTCAACTTGATCCTAGGAGAGGTGATTACGAAATGTTGGATGGCCCAATATGAGGACGCCAGTGAAGTGGTAGTTGACATTCAGAACATTCAGGGCGATTGAATACAACGACTTAGCACACTCCGCTTCATTCGGTCTCTTCTCTTCGCTCTCGCAAATTGATCAGTTGAGGTATTTCTAGTTAAGAACCCGCAGCCAATTCACTACTCTCATGGCGAATATTTGAGAGGCGGGGCAAAGCTTACCACTGTGCTCACTGTACCATCCACGCAAGTGGGACAGTCACCCCGATGCTCTCGAGGAACCGAAGAGGCCGCTGGTTGATACGGTCGAGTCGTCGCAGTATTTTTGTTCCTCACTGCCTTTTACCCCTCTTGATATCACTTGCCAGAAAGAGTGTTGCATGCATATGCAAATATTTTCCTCGCCATCGCCTAACGTATTGCTTCTATTGCAGTGGCATTATCTAGGTAGTCCGAATGGGCGCCCAGCCCGGTATTTCCTTCACTTTATTCATTCCCGACTGGTTCTAGATAAGGACGAAAGCACAATTGAGACCCCCCGCATATGCAAGTGAGTCATAGTGATACAGTTGTATCCCGTACGAAGATTGCGTCTTTTTTTTCGTTTCTTTTGTGGTGGATCGTTCCATACATCTCGCACCTAGTTTCATGCTGCCCTTGTTTTGAAGACTCTCTTTTCCCCTCATCCATCCCTGCATGTGGTGTATGCTGTCCATTAGATTGAAATTAGTCGAGTCACGTCGAAACTGACAGGCGCTTCTTCTGCTTTACAATAAGTCTTTATAAGCGGTTTGGGATCATAGCGCAATAGGGAAGAGTTCCAAGGTAAGCGAGCCTCACCTTAGAGGGTGAATGTCCATACCATGCACTAACTCATGCAAAACACCCACACTCGCCTTTGAGAAACATCGATACCCACGCTTTCGCCTTCCTGTGACCTTCCAACGCCACTTCCCGGCCCAAACCTGTCAATCTAAGCCAACGAACATGTCTCTCCTATCTCTACCATACATGGCCCTACTTCGTGATCTCGCACCACCATGTTAAACTAAGCCGCTATGGAATTCAAATTTTCCCTCCTCCCTGTGATGGCCCTCATGGCCTATGCATAGGTCAAGTCTCATGTTACACTGTGCATGCACTTGAAAGGGACATTTTTGGTTAGGCCGATTAGAGGCAGGAGACCTTGTAGTATTCTCTATCCATTCACACAACAACGCCAAATCAAGAAACTAGTACCATTCTCAGTTCCCCCAACCCACTACCTCAAGTCACCCAATTCCTAATTCCTTTTGAAACCCCCCCCCCCCCTTTTTTATTTTTGCGAGCCCGTGTTACATAATTACATAAACAGCGAAAAGTAAATATTGTGTTCAGGAGGTGTTGGGACGCACAAGCCCCTATTTTAGCCGACCTCGCTTCTCGAATCCTTGCCTGTAACCTTCTATAACAATTCAGTCCTATTTAAGGGATGTACAACAACACGACCTGAGTTATTGTTCTCATTAAACACATCGTATTATTTATTAAGAGGCCTGTCCGTACCTCCCAACTGGTACCGAAGGAGCAACACATATGAGAATAATAGCGTTGCATTTTCTTTGCCGAAAATGCTTGGGTATATAGCATGCATGCATCCTTTTACTCCATCGCTGCAACGCAAAAAGCAAATGTGCGCCCATATCCATATCCACATCCAAGTCCATCCACAAAAGGTCTATGATGTCAGAAATCGACCGAGATGTTATAAATAGATATCACCCCCTTCATCTGCAACCCATCTTCGCCAAGCTTCGTCGTAGGCAGATTCCAAATCCGATACCCATCTCTTTGTGTCAAAAAGTGCACATGTCCATCTGCTGTCATATAGAAGCTTCCGTAGCTCCCCAAGTCTCCCAATACCATCCCCATAGCCAGAAGAATTCATCCTGTACGAGAGGCCACTAGCAAGCTTGATTGCATACTCTTCGTACTGAGCATCATCTCCGGCAATGAGGTCTTCCGCCGCTTTGCGGCCCTCGTCGCCCCTGGGTAGAGCACCTTTAAGGATGGAAGCAGCCATTCGTGAGCACATCTTGTACCTGTAACGAGGCAGAGTCAACAAAGGGGTGCTTGACCATAACACATCCGCTGCTGTCGTGTGGGCATTACACTCCGGAGTATCGAGAAACAGATCACAAACGCGAGCTCTGGAAATGTGTTGATGCTTTGGAGCCACGTCAGTAAACCAGATTCTGGACGCGACATTTTCCCCGGCCCATTCTTGGGCTGTCCGTTTGAGGTTACTTTCCCCCAAATCGGGGAACCGAAGGAGCCATAAGATTGCCTTCGGAACTTTGTCTAGTATCCTCAGCCAGGTTCGAAATGTTGTGGGCTCGATCTACCAATCATAAGTACATCAACCAAAAAGAACTTGGAGACGAGTGACAGACCTTGTACAGTTGATTGAAATTACCAAGAATGATCGCATCATCAGAGAGGCTGGGGAATAATTCCTTGCGCATTTTCCACCTCCTCGATTGCTCTTCATCCCAGGAAAGCTGCCTTTCGCGAGGCTCGGATTGAGCATGATCACAGCAAAAGAATGTTTCTCGACAGAAGATTATGTTTTCCGAATAGACCCAGTCCTCCTCGTCGTGAGATTGTTGATCTAGTAGTTGATCCTCTAGGTCGATATTTCGTCTCCAAGGTCGGAGAGTGTCAAGGGGAATTGCTGTCTTGTCTGCTAAGATATAGTCACACCACTCAGCCCCAAGCGTTCCCGCGAAACCCATGAACGACATTTGGATTGGCGCGGGCCGAGCTGCAAATACCTCATTCCTTGCACCCCTGGTATATCCATTGAGGTTGACGAGGATGTGGATTTCGTCTTGGACTATTTGTTGCACCAGGCGATCCGCCGACCATCCATTAGCATCTCGAAAGACTGGTGCTTCTCGTTCAATCTGTTGACGGTGGACTGAATTGTCACTTGCAGTCGTAGCATAGCAAAATGCCTTAGCTCGCGAGGGACTGTGTAGCCCGAAAACAGATTGCATACTAACTAGTCAGTCACCAACCGGGCAGCTGGGGCTTTCCAAAGGCTACTTACAGATGTGCCAGGGGATGGTTGTTGAAATCGGATGATACGTATCCAACATTCAGATATGGTGCTGGAGGTGGAGGCGGGGGGAAAACAGGTCCTTGCATCCATGGTGCTTTGAGAGTGGAGCAAGATATCCTCAACGCGTTTCTCTGAGAGATCATTCGAATATCCTTGGCAGATAAAGGACAAGTGAATGTATGGAAAGGTAGTACAGTTGGTGCCGTTGGAACAGTCAAACTTCCAGGAACTCGAGGCCTGGGATATTGTGATGCAGGCAACTGCCGGTCTAAAACATACCTATCATGGTACCATCGATGCATGGCGCGTTTGATAGCTCGCTCTATCAGTCGTACCACTCGCGCACCTTCCCATCGCTGTCCTGCCCATGAGCCCAGTTTGACCTGCATGCTGTCCCTTTTCTCTACTGGCCACCGCTCTCCAGAGTCGGCTGCCTCAAGTTGTTGAAGAAATATACCAAGCGCTTGATCCATGAGAATCCCACGACCCCACACAGAACCATCCTTTAGCTGCTTTGCAACTATGTCAACAACACGTTTCATCCAGCCACCGCCTTCTCCGTTTGATCTAGCATCTCTTATCATGCCTGTTTCATCGACGTGCCATCTGTCCTGTCTGCCGCTATCTAATATTACTCCTCCTCGCCCCGCCCAGTCACAAACCGAGTTGAGAGCGTTTGCAAGGCCGCAAACCGCTTCTGCAAAATCCGGACTTGACGCAACCGCACGCCTGTAGTATTCGATGGCATCGCTAGTGCGACCCTGGTCCTTCACAGCGTTTGCCAAATTGGCCAAAGCAATGTCGAAGGAGCCGTCACAAGCCACGGCCTTCTCATACATTGTGATGGCAGCTGCAAGCTGGCCAATGTCCTTCAGAAGACTACCAAGATTTGTATATATGTGTGCATGCCGCGAATCGAGGTTGAGTCCATAGTTGTAATATGCAAGTGCAAGAGCAACTCCGCTGCCTGGAACAACTCCAGGTATGGTAGGCTGGGTGGAAGAATCTCTTGGCTGAAGAGGGCGGTGTGATGGTGGTTGTTGCACGCTCGCGAGGAGAATGCCCACATTGTTCGCAGTCGAAGGACTAGGCTGGAGCGACAGAGAAAGGTAGTATAGTGCGAGAATATCTCCCACTCCTGTTGGCAGTCTCGAAATTCGTTGGCGAGAGCTGCTATTGGACATTGCATCCTGGAAGATCTTCGCAAGTGACAGGAGTGAGTTACTCGTGGTTGAAATGGCAGCACGTCGAGCGAGGCCTTCAGGGACATGCTGAAGTCCCGGAAGCTCGCCGTTTCTGGTAAATACAAGCCGTGCTGTCTGTAGGGCTTTGTCCGGAGGCAGCAGAAGTGGTGAAGAGCTGGAGGGCTGAGGGGGGGATTTGAAATTAGTGCGTAATGGGTGGATTCCATCTAGCGACAGGACATTTACAATGCGTCTAATGAGATCCTGGATTCCGTGGAAACTTCGTCCCGTGCTGATGAGAACAGCTTCCTCGAATGCTTTCGAAGCTCCATTAATGTCGCCCAGAGCATACAGCATATTCCCCTTAGCATGAACCAAGGCAAGAATTCGTCCACTTTCTGAGCCCGGGATAGAGAAACCGCTTGACCCAAATCCAGGTTGCATCAAGAGATCATCCTTCTCTCGTGCTCGGGGCGAAGAAAACCCCCTATCGCCATCGAGGTCATAGTCTAACGCAATCATTTCCGTCGTCGTCCCGATTGATCCACACGACTCGCGATCCGCGTTACTTGAAGTCTCGCTGAGGTAATCCGAGGATTCTTCGGGCTTCGACAGTCGCAACGAACGCTCCACGAACTCGATGATATTGACAGCTTCTGTTCCTCTGTGGTCGCCGCAAAGTAGCCCGATGAGATGCTCAACAGCCTCAAAATAGCTTGGTCGAAGCTTGACTGACTGCAGCCAATACTGCTCTGCTTCTTCGCGTCTGTTCAAGCAGAGTAACGTGGCTGCAAGGTTTGAAATTGCTTCAACATGCCTGAGCAGAGTTGTCAGTCAAGCAATAAAAGGTCGTCTGCTATTCACCTACTTGGGATCTAGAGCAATGATCTTGGTGTACCAATCAAGGGCTCTCTGGTACTCTTCAAGGCCATACGCGAGGCATCCTCCCAGTAACATGCCGTCAATCCAGCGCCAGCCACTCTCATCACAAAGTGTAGTGAGTATATCCAATGCCTCCTTCGCCTTGCTGAGTGGTGAGATGGGGACTTGGGGAGATGTCTGGAATGAGGACATGTAGTGAGGTATGTCTTGGTTCGAGGATCTTGCGTAACGGGGCTCATTGAAAACCCCAGGTCCTTGCCAGCCGTTGAAGCTCACAGTAGACGATACTCGGGAGGGTGCTGGCGCTGAGCCGGCATGGCCTCGAGATGCTGACGCGGTGCTATCACTGGCGTCCGAATCCGGCCAATAGGTTGATCCTAAGTGAGATGCTGGTTGACGGGGTGGCTTTGGATATATAGTATTCTTTGAGTAGGTCCGAAACCCTTGGCTTTGTCTCGACTTCCTACTTTCTTTCCTGGATTGATGAAGAAATGCCAGAAGATCGACATATATACTATGCGCCCATGATAAAGTCTTTTCTTTGAATCGGGAGTTGTTGGATTTACTCGGCGACTGTGCCGTCGGGGTTCGACAGTCGTCAGACATGAAAAGGACAACATTGCCAGTGGTACCACGCAACTCCATCGGGGACTTGTAGGGCTCTTCCGGTATGGCCACGCCACCATGCTGTGTGGAGAAATTTGCAGGTCCGGGGAGCGTAACCATGTTCAAATCATCGCCGAAAGATAGCTGTCGAAAAGGGGGTAATAGCTCTGTTGGGGGTAATTGGTGTCCAAATCCTTGACTCAAGGGCATCCCTTGGTGGCTATATCCTCCTTGGTCTCGAACAGCAGCAGGTCTATAAGGTACGAATCTCCCATCAGGCCAATATGGACCGTATAGACCGCCATCGTCAGACGCAGTTGGCCCAGGAGATGGTTGGTAGGCTGGTTGAAGGACAGTTGGGATCTGCATGCCATTAGTCGGGTAGAAAGTTGCCGCTTGTTGCGTTCGAATGTGATCCCACATATTATGCGAGGAATCTACAGGGAATTGTGAGTGTGTCCAAGGTGTAGGGCGGGAGACAATTCGCAACTCCTGCTCGTTCCCATTGAATCGGGCCATCTGGCCTGCTTGTTGATAATTTCTTCCCAAATTCCCAGATCTCCTCCTTCCCCTTGGGTCATCCAGAACTGCAGTAGAACATGCCCCCTTGTGAGCTGAGGAATCCCCAGCGACAGGAAGGACAACATGCTTCAAAGCGGGCACTTTGCTAGACCATTGCACAGGTGTCCCATCATAGCCGGCAGCTAGTGTCCCATTTGGGGTTTTCCTTCGTAGCATGTGCTCGGAAGGGTCATTGTACTGCCCACCAAAGCCATGGCTGGCTGAGGCTCCATGCTCAAGGCTGGATCGTCGAATCTCATGATTCTCGACCGGGTACGCGCGGTATGGAGGGGCTAGGGAAGAGCCATCGTTTCTGAAGCTTCTAAATGGAAGGGGTGCAAGTCGATCGGGCCTTCTGGGTTGGGGGAGGAGATCGAAGGGAGGGGTAGTAAATCCTTGATTTCCGAACTGTTGCGATAGATGTCGAGGGTGGTGGGCAACTTGGGGAATCATGTTCTAATGATTGCAGTTTGGATCGGGTTATAACACTTGGATATTGAACTGGTTTGCCACATCTAGAAGGGCGAATTGTCGAGTCTTCAGATCCAGGGAGTGCCAATGCCTGCACGAAGGAGGGGGACGTTTCCTCTGTTGATCATCTCGAGCTCAGAGACCACCACGGCCCAAGTTGGGCGTTCTCGCGGCAATACCACCAACGTCTATATGAGCACAGTCCAGTTGGCGCGGGTGTGTTGCGTTTTGTTAGATTAAACGAGGTCGCTATCGCTGATGCTGTTGTTGTTGTTTGAAGGGTCGTAGAGTCAGTCGGTCCTTGATGTTGAAGCCTGGACGTGGGGGCAGGGCTGGGCTGGGTTTGGGAGGGTTAGCTGGCTGGCTGGAGTGGCCTGCGGCCTGCAGACACTAGGTAGGTACTGCCCGCCTTCGTCGACTAGGCGCCGCAAAGAGCTATCGGGCGAGGCAGGGCAGGGCGAGAAATAGCGGAGGCAACGGAACTTGTAACCACGACGGCGATATCAGAAAAGGCGTGGTGGCACCCAGATGGAGCTGCAAGGCGGTCGATACGTGAAGGGGTGGGGGAAGGCGGAAGGAGGCGGAGATGGAGAGTGAGAATGAAAATGAGAATGAGAATGAGGGTTGAGGATGAGAAGGAGTGAGGACTGGCTGGCTGGGCACAGGAAGGTGAGGTAAAATTGCAGGGATCGACGCCATCTGCTCTATTGGGCTGTGTGGGCGTGGAGCGAGCGAATCGAATCAAAGAATGATACAATGTCAGCCCGTGAGACAGTCAGCATGGCATGGGCATAGCAAATGCCCCAAATCACCACAACTCATATCGTACCGTATCATAGCAAGGTATAGCATAGCATAGCACAGCACAGCACAGCATATCCCAACGGCATTGGATTGCTAGCGAGGCAGAGTTACCTAGGTACCGTCCAAGTACAAGTAAATGGGTGTTGCGCAAGTCATGAATACGCGGTAGACGGTTTTGTGGTGTTTGTATGCATTGGATTATCAATTAACGGTGTGGTGTGGGGCCGTGCAGAAAGCTCCTAACCTGCATTGTTTCTGCAACGGCACACAATTGGCACACAATTGGCACTTCAAGCGCTGACGGCAGCTCAGTAATCCTCACGACACCCTAGTCTCAGCTGTCAAACCTTCTGGGTGGCCTGTGGCCTGTGGCCTGTTTGATTCTGGGTGGCTGCGAATTTTCTCACTCTCTTTAATGCATCATGATGCGCCGTCTCTCCACTGGTGAACTACGCACGGTATGTTCACCGAAGATATGGACCACCACATCTACGCCAAAAGGACAAGATGCTGCGGTGAGTAATCGGACAGTAGTTGATCTTCTTGCTACAGAAATAGGCCGATACCACAGATTGAACCTGTCCTGAGAGGAAGGGGGTAAGGGCCAGAGTGTTTGGCAAGTGTTCACAGAGGAAATAATCACGGCGGCACTTGGAACCAGTCTTTGATTCAATGCCATTGCTTGCACAGCCTATTGTGAAGTATGGAGCCCAGAATACATGCAAAGAAAGTCGGGGACCATTTACTCGTCCGGAACTGCCTAGAGTCAGATATGTATTCGGACGCTGGGGTGGGGTTTGGGGATCCTACTCTCAATCTCTCCACTCTCGATATCGTCACTGACATCCTTAGGACTTCTTCCGTCAACCTGGCAGCCTACACTGAATGCAGTGCCCAGAATCTCCTTGACTCCACCCTTAAGCTCCTTCGACAAGGACTTGAATCTCATCGTCCGGGCGATCTCAATAACCTCATCGAGAGTGATCGACTTGCTGTGCTTGATGTTCTTCTCCTTCTTTCGGTCGCGGGGGGGCTCCTTCAAGGCCTTGATGACGAGGGACGAAGCAGAGGGAACGACGGAAACGGCGGCTTGACGGTTTTGGATGGTGAGCTTGACAGTTACACGGAGGCCTTTCTGTATATCCAAATTGTCAGACAATTCCCTCAGAGAGGCATATATTCCTAGAGCATCCATACCCAATCGCCCGTAGCCTTCGCGATATCTTCTCCGACCTTCTTTGGTGACAAACCGAGGGGACCAATCTTGGGAGCAAGTGCGGACGAGGCACCGACTTCACCACCAGTGGCTCTCAGGTGGCTAAAAGTATCGTCAGCATACAGTTATTGTTTTTCCGCTCGCCTGCCTTCCTGCCTCTCTGCTTTCCTCATGCGGCGCTCGTTGCAGCTGCATTCGCGATGATATAATTTCGTCGAGGGGTAGGGTAGGGAATTGGACGTGGATGGGATTCTTGTAGACTCACATCACCTTGATCTCGTTGGGGTCGACCTTTGGAGCTGCAGAATCGGATTAGCTGCTATGTCTCAATCGTATTGCGCTGAGCGCAGAGAATTACAGCGACTTACGCATTTTGGCGGTTGATGTTGGTTGATCGTGAAGAGATTCTGGCCGTGAGTCGTAAATTTTGCAATTTCCAGCGGTCTGACTGTGGGCGAGGCAGGGTCGCTTAGCATGCGCTAATCAACACTAGCACGAACGAGGGCGAGGCTGAGGTCGGGCGAGGTGAGGTGAGGTGACGGCGGGGCAACTTTGCCAGACTCCATTGAGCCTCCCTTCCACCCTCCACTCCACTCGACTTCACCTGAGACACTGTTATTTACTTCATAGTAATACTTGTTCGCATGTTTTATTTTGCAATGAGGAGCAATTATTGGTATGTTCAAACTGGGAATGGCTAGCTAGGAGCCAGCTTGAATGTTCGCTCTTACACGGGAGGGTGAAGGGCCTCCAGTATCAACTCACCATAGCCAAGGTAAAGCTGGTTTGAGATCTCAGGTACACACATATATTCGCTGTTGCGCGTTTCTATCTATAATGAACAGTCCAACTACGCCAGCTCACTCACGCTCACGTATATGATCCGGGAGTCCTATGTGCAAAAGACAACGAGGCTCAAGACGAACGTGATATGCTGTTGCATCTAGGTAGCAATATTAACGAATTTCAACGGGGCTTTTTGGAGACAGCGTGGAGCAAGCGAGAGGGGCGTAGGAGCGACACCCAGACCAAGTTCATGTCGATTCAATGTGCGCTCATATTTGCTGTCACCATAATCTGCCCTTGCAAGAACACCCCCTTATTGCCATTTCAAAATTGCTAATATTATTCTCGCGATAAGTATCAACTAGCCATGTTTTGGTACACCAGATCTGCGCCGGACTGGTTGCGGCCAGGAGACCTCCGAAAGTTGCAGTCCCCAGCCTCAGACAACCTACCCAGTAATCATCTCCAAAACAACATCTGTGTCTAATTCTGGTTGCCTCAGTTTGTACCACTGACCGCAAGTCTAGCACTGTCAGCATTTGCGGGCACAAAATGATGCTTGGGCGCTTACTTCATTAGGTGGTCCATAAAGGTCTGCAACGAAACATCATCTGTGAATATTGTCTGGGCAGTTTGTGCTCCCACCCCCCCATAAGCACCAGTTGTGTGCGTGGTTGATGGGTTGAGTTTCGAAAGCAGGAAACGCGCCTGTGATCCACCTGCATCGCACACAATGAAACGGGGAAGGGGGAAGCGGTCAGTGATAAGATCCTGTACTATGTTAGCGGAGTTGACGAGCGTTTCATTGAATTGCACATACCCTAGCGTCTTCCTTCGGTTGTTCTAAGAGCGCTGCAAAATTCTCGTAGCCCTCTTGGTCTTGGTATCCTGCTTTCCTCCACTCTGCTGCCGTCTCCCCATGGAAGATCAAGATGTGAAAGAAAGTATCAAGCAGAAGAATGTGTGTTGGCTGGATAGAAGTAGAGTCGAGGAGAACTGGCTGGCTCCCATCTTGGTCGAATGTGTAGGAATCCAGGGTAGGTTGAATCATGATCAGCGAGTTGCTGACATCTTCATGGTTAAGAACATGTCTGTAGAATGCTGTCTCATCTGGAGAGTTATTGAAAACCTGGAGAAACTGACTCCTCCTCAGGTGGAACATGAATTGCGGATAGAGGGTGAAATTCTTCTCCAGACGGAATGATGACGGGTCATCTTTCCTGTAGTCGGCAAATCGAGAACAGAGGCGAATAAGCATCCGATCCACCCAACGAAGAACATCTGGGCCATCGTCAACTTCCGCTTTGAAGACAGCAATCCTCGACATGAGCACAGCAGCAGCCTCTTGATCAAACGACTGCGCAATAGCGGGGTCTCCAGCTGGTCCGCTGAGATTACGAGAAACCGTTGTGACCCGAAGATGAAATTGGCCCGAGGAATGCTGGTAGTAGGTGAGGAACTGCATCATGCCTTTTTGAGGCGTTTGCTGGTGTTGTGCCGGCCCACCCTGGCTGGCAATTTCAAAGTATATGCCGTAACTCGCATTTGGATCGATGCCACACATTTTCCAAGAGCACGTGTTGCCAATGCCACACTCGGTCTCGCCCACAGATGTTGATTTTTTGTTCATCGATACTGCATGTCCTATCAGGCCAGTGACCTTCAACTCCTTCGTTGTGAGCACCTCGAGGGAAGCGTTGAAGCCCATTAGAAGGTTATCATCAGCATCTTTCTCGAACACGCGGACGAAGGACTGTTTGAACATTGACGACGTGAAGCTGTCAGTCAACACCATGTGACCGCCAGTAGAGTTCGAGAGCCCCTTCATCTCTAGCAGTCCAACTTGGTCTAGACACCCGGCAAAAATGTCAATAATATGACCATTGTGTGCTGTTCTCTTGGCAAGATTGTCGTAAAACTATCCTGTCAGTTTTAATTTTCCAAGCCCAGGTAGGAACGAAACATACCTTCAAGGCTTTCTTGTAGTATTTGATATTGTCTCGATCGATATCATGATGCGATCGGATGGGCTCCCTGAGTTCAGGACCGACTACTAATCCCGGCCCTTCGGTTGCAGGTCCACCTGCAAAAAGCATGATTCTACCACCAGCGTTTTGGAACGACGACTCGAGGAGGCCAACAGCAACACTTAGCGCAACACCAGTGCATCTGAGATTTCTCCGATCGTTTGCAACTGGCCAAGGGTCCTTCTGCAATTGCTCCAGAGCTTTCGTAAGCTGGAATTCGCATTGCTGCACCGGTAGCAGGAATCTGGCGGCAGGTCCCATGGGTGGCATCGGTCGACCTGGTTGTTGTTGTTGTTGCTGCATGCCAGGCCGTAAACCAGGAGATGTCAAGCCAAGCATTTCTTGAACCTGCTTTGCGGAATAGTCTTTGCTGCCACGGAAGACGTAAGACTTGGGGCACTCTGTGTAGCCTATTTCATGGACTTGTACCTACGGATATGTCAGCCAGTGTTCGCGTGCTCGTGTATAAGTGTATCTCACCATGGTACCGAATGTCACTAATCCAACCAGGGCATTCTCGGGAAGAAGACTCAGACTCATGACCAGAGACTCCTTCAATGCGGACAAACTATCCTCTTCTTGGCAGGTATCCACAACATAGAGAAATATGGGTGGACTGGGTGCTGGTCGAGACAGTCTGTATTCGATTGTGGTATTGTTCGGGTGGAGTTCCGGTGGGATTGCATTTGCTGTAATGTCCTTGTAGTGAGGAGGGAGTGGGTTTCGAGACAGGCAGAAAGGGCAAATCCAAAGGCGAGCGCGGACATCGACCTGGCTGCTTCTCATCAGTACAGCTCTATTCGTGGCATCTCTGAAGGGTTGTCGTACCAGTATGGGTTCAGAACAGATCGGCACGGCTGCTTGCAAATTACGGGCTCAAATTGCAGTAATGGAGAGTCGGGCTTCTCTTTCAGGGGAGTATAGAGGGCGCCGATGGGTACAACGAGCCGCGAAGCTTCCTGTCACTGCTCAGCACAATTCGGCGGGGCTTTCTTTTAATCGTATCCAAGCATACCATTCGAGAGCTTGGGAAGACATTCCAGCTGAGACGCAGACCATCACGATCTTCGATTTCCGACCATTGCTCTTTGAGCGCCTCGATATCCATGGCGAACGAGGCTCAGTTGCCAGCCAGATGTGAGATCCGATATGCGTTTCGTCGATGTTGTAGGCGTGGGCGGTAGGGGTTTTCGCTGTGGCTGCGCGCTGTGCTGCACTGTAGTGATTATTTGAGGTTGCTGGATGATTCACGGACGATTGTCTTGTGGGAAGGTAGGAGAACAGAAGAGAAAAGAGGTGCGAGTGCGTTTGAATCCAAGTCGCCGTCTGTCGCAGTAGAGGATATATCGAGTAGAGGAGGTACCTAGAGGAGGGAAGGTAAGAGGCCACATTGAAATCCAGCTTGGTCGGCTCTGCCCAGCCAGGTTAGTCCCAGCTGTCGCTTTAGCGTCTATGCCTCAGGCTGCAGTGGATCAGCACCAGGCTGTTCTACTAGTGGCTCGGTCACGTGGGCATGCAGGAGATAAAAACCTGCCAGCTGTTTTGGCGAGCGCATTTTTCTCTTCTTCTGCAAACATCGCCAGTTTCAAAAACAAATTACTTAACGACAGCTTCCGTTGCTATCCTACAACATTGCTGTTTTCGCGCTGCGCGAAGAGGAACCACCCGTTGCTGGGCGCCTGGATTTGAGATGTTGTTACAACTTTTTTGAAAATCTGGGAATCAGCTGAGGTTATATAACTATTACCACCTCCGTTCCGGTGTACGGGAGTGCAATGTAGACTACCGAGGACGAAGGAGTTTCTAAGGATGAGTTAGCGGTGGACTTGGACTTGGGCACACGCCGTGGACGACAGGACTCGACCAGCGATCACATTCGCCCGTATCTTGGTAGGAAGGCCGGCGTTGGGAGCCATGGTCAGGTCAGATCAAGGAATGCGATGCGTCAGCGAGGTGGAAGGTGCCCAACCATCTGGCACTTTTCCTGTTCACAGCTTCAATTGACTCCAGATATAATCAATTCCCCGAACACCTAGTCCAGTTCGAAATCTTGGCTCATTCCAATGCACAATTCGGTAATATTATTACTATGAAGCTCTCAAGCGGCGTGTCCATAACTTCTCCGTTTCTCACCTGTATCGTTCTCTACTGGGGTTTTGCGATTTACAATCTTACCACAGTACTGATTATTACCTCGTCCCCGACTTGCTTGATTGACACGGTCTGCGCTTCTTCATCGGACTGCTAGCATAGCATCGCCGCGCAGTGTTTTCAAGAAACTTGCTGTTAGCTCCGATGCATTCTTATTCTGCATCTTTTGACAGCTCAGCTGGACCATCTCTTTGACGGCCACGTCTCAGAGCTGATTGCCTCGGACATACAAACTTTGTCCCAAGCTACTCAAGCCATCACCGTTCCGTTCTTTCATTTTCAGTCAATTGGTACATCTCCAGCGAGTGTCATTTTGCCCAATCACGAACTGGCTGTTCTCGTTTCCGTTGACGAATTTACATCATGTAACCTAATACTGCTCTACCAAGTCTTTTTAGAAATGAATTGTTCCCATGAATGAACATTTTGTGCTGTGGAAGCGGGGCTGAAAGATACGAACGCTTGGTGGAAAGAGGCATGAAACACAGTCGTCCTCATCTCCTCTAGGCCCCTGAGACAAATGTCCACTTTTGCGACTCTTATCGGTGGACTCATGTTATATTTACTAGTTGTTTGTGGTTTGCTTAGGGCAGTACACTCGTGTCATACTAGGAGTCACGACGGTGGTAAAAAAAAAAAAAAATCCAGACTCCTGCATGACTTGAGCCCTAGGCCACTGCCTGCTGGAACCCTCTAGGACAACCCCAACGTCGCAGTACTTTACGGAGCTTCCACATAGATCCCTATTGAAAGCGCATACACGGCTTGTAGTGAAATATGTGAGTTGCGGCCACCCTCGCTGGCGTCATAAGAGAGGTGACTAGCAAGGCAGACGGTGAGGTACATCTCTACCAACTCACACCTTCCGCTCAGGTTAAGTCGATTTGGGAACCGTGAAACCCCAGAGTCCCAAAAAAAAAAAAAAATAATAAAGCAACATGAATGAATAAATAAAGCTGGATCCGTCTGATCCAGACCCTTTGTCATTTTATAGTTTCGTCTATCTGAGGTGGTGGGTCAGGCACATGTATGGATCTCAAAAATTCCGAGCACCTTCTATAAGGACTAGGTTGTTCTTACTAGCAGCATTGTGCTTGCAGACATCCTTTCCTCTGAAGGCCAATTCGAAGAAAGAGTAGAACTCTACAAAGCTGTAGGTAAGAATGGTCGGCAACATCAAGATCCAATGCAACAGGCCTCTTGTAAACCCCCGAAGGCCACTGTTGTAATTATTATTGCTATCGCCGGACACACGTAGGTTTCAACAGACGAGTACAGTGACAATGAACAAAAACGCGTACTGTGTTCCCAGGAATATGAGGCAGATGGTCGAAAAAAGGGAATCGCTGATGAAGAGTCGATCATGCTCGGCAGCAACCATGTTTGATGAGCTGAACAACGAAAGGGGAAATCACAGAAAATATGGCGCTGGCGCAGAGAACGAGGCCATAGTAGATGAAGAAGCGAGTGGCCCAGCTGATGGACAGATAGAGCCCAGGGATTCGATAGGTCTTGATAATGAAGTAGTGAAAGACTCCGCCGGCGCCAATGGTCCATCGGCGAACCTGAAGAGCCCATTCGCGGAGTTCATCTGCGTAGTTGGCGCCAGAGGTCGGACCGTTGATGGAGATGAGATTCAAAGGCCGGATGCGGATTTCTCGTTGTGTGGTGATGGTGTAACGACCCTACGGTACGTACCAGCTGGTGGCTCAACAGCCGGAAATTAAGCGTCTTTAGCTACTAAGACTGTTGGTCCACAGGCCCCTGCAAGAACGTACTTTCCCTAGGACCAAGGATTGGGCTGGGACCAGGAGGTCATATCCCTGCCGGACTGGTATCGGTGGGGGTTCGTAGTGAGTTCGGTGGCTTTCCGAGCCTCTATATATACTAGCTATCCTCGCGCTCTCTTCAATAGAACACAGATTTTTAACCATACATTTATTACTCTGTCACCATACTCGCATTGGAATATATTTACACATGCGGCGTGGTACGTGAACCGGTACTGCACCGACACTTTACTTATACTTAGTAACTATTTTTGATTGTACGTAATATACCTACTTTTTAATTATTTGAGATTATTGTAACGTTCCTGCTGTTCGCGGGTACTGTGCGTACAAGCTCGTCGGTTGGTATCAGCTATGACGTAAAGTCACAAGACGATTCGGTTCTCTATAGGAATAGAGACGTTACAAGCAGTGGTAAACTGTAAGGTAAACTTTACTATATGAATTTGAGCACGAAGCTCTACTACCTAGGAAACTACTCTGTTTATATAGGACTTCAATTTCAATGGGATCCCTAGATCCCCAAATCTCACGAGGGCTCTTGGGATCCCCCACGTGACTGGCCTTGGCTTCTCTGTGCAGTAAGGCTGCCGAGCCTCAGGGCCAAGACCCACGTGATTCTTTTGTCACGGTCGCAATGTTCACTCGATGCAAACACTGGGTGTGCGGGTTTGATCTCGGATGATCAAGAAGTAGATGTATTACGTACGGTCGAAGATAGTGACTAAGTATGGGTAAAGATATTGTTTTAAGTTGAGCATGAAGCTCTTATCTAATGGCAAATGTGCTAGTTTTATATAGAATCCTTTATGCTACGGGATCTTTGGGATTCTAAGATTTTATGGATTTATGGATCCTTGGATTTTTAAGATCTTGAGATTTATTATGTGATTGCGTTGGCTTTTTTGTGCAGATGGTTTGCCAAGCCTTAAGGCTAAAACGCACGTGATACTTCTTACGTGGTAGGTTTGTAATACTATTCCTTTTCCTGCTTAGTGTGGTTTTTACGCTTAAGTATGCTAAAGGAAATATCGACGATAGCTTATGGCTGTTTTTTTTTTTTATTATGCTATTTAACTTAAATAAGAAAATCCGCGAACGCCTACTTTTTGCTTGTAGAATCGAAACCTTTGGAATCGAAACTATGCCTTGTTTATTATGCGAGAAGACCGGGAAGATGTGCATTGTGTTTTTCACGAGCACCTCGACTTGTTACTTGGAGTGCGCTTATTTGGGAAAGAAATGTGATGTTAAGATGCCTGCGATAGGCGACTAGGAAGCTCTAAAGAGAGTAGAAATTAAGTTGAATGCGGAGGAGCAATAAGCTCGTAATGAGGCGGCGCAGCTGGCGCAAGCCATGGCTACGGCCGCTAATTGCTTGAACCGCTTTGCGCAATAGCGCAAGTTCTTAAAGAAATGGGGGGCCAAAATGCTCCGCCGTGGTTTGAGAAGTATAGATGAGTTGAAAGAGGCTAAGGCGCGTGAGGCCGCTAAGAGAGACAAGGAGGCTTCCATTGCTCGCCCGCCTACGCCGCCGTTCACCAATGATTTTTTCGTCTTCCCTTTATTCGACGAGACGTTGCCAAACTTTGAAGATACTACTTTCTGGGCTTCCGTTGGTTTTGCCAATAGTAATTAATAAGCAGCTTAAAGTAGTAAAAGTTAAATTTGAGTTCTTAAGTGTTTTTTAATTATAAGTACTTTTTTCATTTGATTAAATATTTAGCGATTTCGCAGAAGTACTAATAGTTAAAAATAGTTTTTACTTTGTATTTAGCGTTTAAGTTAATTAATTGGATTTTTGTGATAAGAGTAGCCGGTGCTCTTGGTGATACTAGTTCGAAGAGAAATATGTGAAATATTAAATAAATATTTATAGTTTTTAGAAGTACTAGCTAAAAATTAACTAGTTTTTTAACTTTTGCAATCTTAAATAATCTTAGCTTTTTATAATTTAGTTTGTAACTTAATTATTTAATTGCGATATTTTTTCTAAGTAAGTAAATCTTATTTCCCTTTTTTAGTGTTGATTTTATGCTATGCTTTTTATTATAATAAATAATTAATTTGCGTGTAATAAATAAAATATCGTTGAATAGTTCTTTATGCAACTACTTCAATTTATCTCCTTAGAGCATAGCTTTTTGCGCGGTCCCTTGACCCGCGATTAGTATGTTGTATATCGTTGGGTTATACTTGTAGTTTGCGTAAAACGGCAATACTCTAATAGTTTTTTAATCTACGCTATTGTATGCAAACTAAGCGAGTAAGAGTAGTTGCACTCAATTGTTCTATTTGTAGTTAATATAGTAACGGAGATATGTTTTCATTATTTAATTAATTTGTTTTATTTGTGCATTTGTTTGCAAGTAAAAGGCTGTTAACATTTTTTGCTTTATCTTGAGAAGTGCTATTAAAGTTTTTCAAAACTTCGAGGTAAAAAGCTTATTTTTATTTAAGATAACCTTATTTAATATTTTATAATTCGCAAAAATTGTCCTAAGGAATACTTGCGCTATTTAAGGCGCGCTTTAAGTTCTTAGTACTAGTACTATGTACGCGTACTTTGTGAACTTGTTTGTAATTACACAAATTAAGTCGTATTTGATTCTTGTGACTAAGTTCGTTGAAAGCGGTAGCTTGATTATGAAGTTTAAAGCAATTAACTTCCATGGGCATAGTGGTGTCGCTGGCGATTTTATAAGCTTATACGAAGCATAGTAGTTTGCTTTGTTCTAAATGCATGTATTGCATAACAATACCACATTCTTAATTACCTTTCTTATACTTAAGAAGTAGTATTCTTGAGAGAGCTTTAATAGTGTTTTGGTTATCTTTTGATATTTATAAGCAAGTGCCTTATATTATTATTTAACGAGGCTAGTTTTGTTCTCAATAAGGACGTAAATTTGTTTTTAATATAAAAGAATTTCGCTTAAGAAGAAAGAGAATCCTTTGCCTAGTTGTTTTTTTTGTTTAATTACAATTAAGTCGTTAGCGTATTTTTTTTAAATTTTCTTAAACACTAGCTAGCTAATTGCCGCTAGCTATCTATAGTTAATTACTAGTGAGTTGCTATTCTTTTTAAGTACGGTGTGCAATTCGTGCGTTTTATTCTCAAAATACTTTAGTTTTCGGCTAAGGGTATTGGCCTTAGTATTTTTCGTTTTCTTAATATAAGAAATTTAAAGTTTAATTGTAAAGAGTGTTTTATATCATTAAACTTATTGTGACGCTTGCCCTAGAAAGACGACAGTCACGTGTGGTTGAAGCCTTACATATCAATACAAGGGGAATATATGACGATACTAAGCATCAACTTAGAATTAATAACTATGGAGTTAAGAAGGTAAAGGAAAGAAGGTAACTAAATACAAAGAGGCAGCGGCTTTAGCTGACCTTACCTCGGCTAATCCCGCCTCATGGCGTCGATCCCGGTGCATC
>JAFJYG010000182.1:0-71729 GCA_017366145.1 Cadophora sp. M221 | reverse complement strand
CTCCCTACCCTCCCCTACAGTAATAATCCCTCCTCCTCCTCCTCCTCCTCCTCCTCCTCCTCCCACCATATACCCTCCTCCCTCCTCCGATGAGCAGAGTAACACCAAGTTCGGAGGGCCATATTCCAGATCTAGAGGCGATTCGGACCCAGTCCAGCCCAGCCCAGCCCAGCCATGAATCTCAACCCATGCTATCCTCATGCCAGCCCACGTTTTCCCTTCCCACACACATCTTGACCTCATGACGACAATGAAGGTGGATGTGCGTGTGTGACTGTGATATCTTTCCACGAGCGCTTGGAGCGGCGCTTCTGGAGCCTCTTCCTCTTCTTCCTCATCCTCCCTGCTTGAACCACATCTTGATATCACCCGAAATCAACCAACCTCAAAGCCCTCACTCCCTCCCTCATCCTCATCTCTTACTCGATACAGATATGTCACCGACCGACCATTTACACGGCTTCGCACACCCTTTCACTCATTCTCACGCTCACTCACATGCTCACGATGCTACGCGGTCAGCCGGCTATCCCTGATATTTCCTCCGAATTTCTTACTTTTCCCAGACCGACCACTCACTCTCAAGAGTCAGAGTCCATGTCCAAGGCAGCGAGCGAGCGCACCCTCTTCATCAAACCCATCACATCGATGTCGAGTCACAATCACGAGCGCAAGATTTGCCGCCGATATACTCAATCGAATCAATCAAAATCGCGGCTCAGCGGGAAAAGAAACATACTTTCTGCCCAATCCTAGCACATCTATTTCCTCAACAAATAGATATCACGAACCTCTCCAATGGGGGCCGAAAAGGCAGACGCAAAAGCATCACAGACAAGGCTTCACCTCGCTAATCCCCAGCCCCCAACCTCATCCATCCCCCATCCCTTACAGCGCTCCAATATTAGCCTCTTCTACAGGTTGAATCCTTGAAACGACAGACATACATGGCATGGATGATATTTTTGAACAATTCGATATATCCCTTTTCCCGAGCTTTGTGATAGTGAAATGTCTCTCCCAAGCAGCCTCAACCATGGATGGCTCCGGTCTCCTCGCTAGGGTCACTTCGTCGCTAAACAGCGAGAGTGAGCGACTTCAATGCCCCAAAACAACCCTCGTCTAGGGACAAGGTCAAGCAAGGTATGGCGGTCGCACAAACACGAAGGAAAATCTCTTCACTTCTTAATCTTAGAAAACCTCGTGTCAGTACTCGTACACAACCAGAAGTAATGACTCGCAGAGGTCACAGCTTTGATACAAGACAAGACCACAGCATGTCTTCGTTCGCACCTCTCTCCTGATGCTCTGCTGTAGGTACAGCTGCACAGTTCAGGGGCACGACACAGCATGCAGAGCCCTAAGATCGGCATCCATCGGCATCGTTAGAGCCCGTGTTGCAGCAGCACCAGCAGCACCCAAGCCTGCAAGTAACCTGCAAGCTCCGCCCATGATGAGATGATCACAGTTCGTTCGTCCTTCCCTGCTTCTGCGAACCCCTCCACAGCGAGAGTCCACACCCACACCAACCGTTTCTGCATCCACCTCTCCGCCTGGGCACCCAACCACCGAGAAGGACCAGAGGGGCCAGGGCAACCCATGCACGCACGCGCACGCACGAGCACACCATGCCATGTTCTGCAACTTCTGCTACGGAACTAAAAAGTCCAGTCCAGGGAGTCCAGCCAATCCATCCTCTCCCAGAAGCGCGAACGACCACTCTTCCCGACCCTAGCGTGGAGCCTCCTAACGAATCAAATTATCGATCAACACACCCACCCAGATCCCCCAACCACCTGAAGAAACTGAAGGCCGGTGGGTTTGCGGGTTGGGACTTCGTTGCGGGCCAACTTTACACTGAAATGGCTGGATCACAAAATTGGACCGAACCGGGTGGGATGAAAATGAACGCCGGTGAACTTTGTTTTGTGGCTTCGGCGAACCTTCTAGCGCTAGTTATGGAAGAGGAGATGCGGGGTGTTGAAAACACCATTCAAATATTAACTCTTGGGAAGTTGGAAATGCCGATTGAAGATTCTTGGAGAGGAAAGAAGAGGCTGATTGATCAGAACAGAGAAGAGGGAGAGTCTGCATGTTCTGTCTTGTACCGTTAGGTATGTAAGGAGCCGAGACAAGATGGGACAGGCCAAACTCGATGTTGGGTTGGCACTCCATTCAGAAACAGAGATACTTTAAGGATAGACACGGAAGGGGAGAGTGTTTCTCGTGCGCGGCGAACTGCAGATACTGTACGTACGGCTCCAATTCAGTCTGTAGTAACGAACGAACGAACGAACGTACTGAATTCCTAAGTTCAGGTGTACGAACGAAGACCTTTTTTGGGGGAACGGCAAGGTACAGCAAAGGACTCGAGAAGCGAGGAGAACATTTTGATGGCCGGCCGCCTGTAACAAGGCTCGTATGAAAACAGAGCAAAAAAACATGAGAAAGTGTAAGTAAGTATTAGTTGACATACATGTTTCTATTCGTACTGTATTGGTATTTTCGTATACGTACAATTCAGAAGATATCTAAATCCGTTTTCGCGTTCTTGGAAGAACTGCATCCATGCTTGCCATTTTGAGAGCTTATCTAATCAACAATTCTCCCGGCTTTTAGGCGAGAACAAAACAAAATTCCATGGGATTTCTATTATTCCGATGTCTGCTCTCTGACTTCACTCCTCAGGCCACAACTCAACTTTCGCCTCCCGGACACCAACCTTAAGGCAACTCGGCTCGGAACCGCGAATCTCAGGAGACACAAAACAAACCCCCGTGCCCCTTAGAAATCGATCCAAGTTCGAGATCCATGCCAGGCGTGGAAACACGGGAACTTTCACCCAGGACTTCCCATTCCCAGCCATTGTTTTTTTTCTGCCGGTCGGTCGGTCGCTGCCTGCCTGCCTGTCGGTCCATCCATCCCTCCATCCCTTATCCCTCGTTTCGCACTCTCCAAGCCACCTCCCTGGTTAAGTTCCAATTTGCAGAGTTTTCACCTGCCTTGCCGGCCTCTCCTCTCCAATGCCCCCTTCTGTCTCAGATCGGTATTCTGCCATGCCATGCCATGGATGCTCTGCCATCAGCCTGAGTAGGGGGTTAGGGGTTAGGGTAGGGCATCAAAACCTAGGGCACCTGGATGGGAGAGCAGGAAGTGTGGTTGACTCACATCTGTGTACACCGACACTCCTCCTGAGCGTGTGCTGCCCAAACAAACAACAAAAGGTCCTGTTTGTCGTAGGGAGGGCCTTCCGCAGGGCCGTTTCCATCGCCAAGTGGCCAGCCCAGATGCATCCATTGACTTGTGAATCTCATGATTGGGGAGACGTCGGATCCTGCGCTGCACTTGAGCGGACCGTTCAAGCCCAATGTAAAAGCCCATCCTGGTCGTCGCACCCAAGCAGAGCGTGCAGAGCTCCCGCTTCCGCTGCAGCCTACGAGGCTACTGCTGTGTCTCGCGGGCGCTACTGTTTACCCTGTCGCACATTGGCTGGATCATGATGCGCCATGCAGCCGGATAAGAAAGTATCAGAAGGCATTGCGATGATGGGATGCTTGCTCTGGAACTTTTTTCTTCCTTCGCACTCTTCCAAGCGGTGTACACACACGTGTCACTTCATATCAGGAGCTCTTGGACCCAGATCATGCTCCGTGACGTACATTTTACATTTACAGTTTCTATTCTTGACCCCTCTTCTCACCAGAAATCTTTTGTTGTGAGCCCTACAATGCTTCGGTTGGCTCGCTTCGCCAGCGCATCCTCCCTCAGCTCGTCTGTTTGTACATTTTCATACAGGTCATTATAATAATACAGTCATATCAACCCCTCCTCAGCCTCATTGGGCTGCAGTGCTTCCACTCGTGCTCATGCTTGTTGTGCTTGGGGCCGGAGCAGGATTTGCAACTACTGCGTCTGATCGAGGCGCATTAGGGTTCCGGAATCGATCCGGAACCCCCCTCGCTGAATTTGTGGCCGTGCCGACATATGCTCCTACCAACAGACTCCACTTGTACTCATTCTTCTTGAGCTTTTGAATTTCCTTGTAGGCCTGTGAGTTGTAATAAGGGAGACCAGTATGTGGATCCCGGTACCGAGCTGGGTGACCAGTAATCACACAGATCTCATGAGAATGTTTAGATCCTAGGCACATTAGGGCTGTGGGTTAAGCGAAGGAGGATGAACTTACTTGGAGCCTTGAGAAACTTTCTGCCAAATATGATTTGGGTTTGTACGTTCTTGTCTTTGATAGCGACCTCGTCAAAGTTCTCAAGAATGAAATAGTTACAGGCCGCGTGCTCGATTGCCGGAGGTAGGTCTTCTGGTGGTGGTTGTTCGGCGACTGGTGGAGTTGGGGCAGGTATTGGAGGTGGAGGTGGAGGTGGAGGTGGAGGAGGATATGATCCAAAACCAGGTAGTGGTGTAGATCCATCAAAAGCTGGTGAAGGAATGATATATTGGCGGTGAAGTGCATTTTGAGGCAGTGGTGGAGCACTGAGGGGTAGCCCGGCAGGAGGGGCAAGGACAGAAGAGTATGGCGGGGCACTCATTGGAAAGCCGGCTGGAGGAGCTAGTACTGAGGATGCTGGTGGAGCTGGTGATGGTATATATCTGGGAGAAGGTGCTGCAGGTGGAAATCGCATCTCGGGTGTAGGGGCTGCCACTGGAGTAGGTTCCTTACTCAACGCAGGTAGAGTTGGGCTTGGCTCTTTGTTGACAGTTGTGGTCGGGGTTGGTTCTTTCTCTTTGGGTGATTCAGTATGAGGAGCTGCGACAGGCTTCGAGGTTTCTTTTGTTGATGTTCCAGGTTCCTGCTTGCTCTCGGTCTGTGCAGGACCAGGAGCCACAGATCCAGCCTCCGATTCTTCCATCTCAGCAGCCTTCCGCTTCTTAGTGGGCTTCTCTTTCTCCTCAATGATCAGATTCTTCCCAACCTGCTTCAACTTCCCTCCAACCCATTCCCCTACACCACTCCACCAAGTAATAACCGGTCCCTCTAGAACCCTATTCTTCAACGCAGCCAATTTCGCCAACTGCTCTTCCTCTCTCTGTTGCTCAGCCTCTTCCCACCTGGACAAACTCTTCGTATTACTCCTCTCCACCCTAGCAGCCTCCTTCAACCGATCCTCTTGTGTCATGGCAGGTTTCTTAGCTGCCTCCTTTGCCTTTGCCGCTTTCTCCATCTGCTTCAACTGATTCAACCTCTTAATCTCTCGATCAACCATCTGCATGTGCAACTGTTGCTTGCTCTCCTTCGTTGTCCCTCTCGCAGAAGCTCTTGTAGGTGCCTCATCTGCCGTTGGCAACCACGAAGCCCTCTCGGATTTCTTCTTCGGTCGTGGAGGAGGAGGAGCCTGGACAACTGTAGGGTCGATCTTGACTCTTTTCTTGAAGCCCTTCGGCATCCCTCTATCCAGTTTGCGCTTCTTCGCCTTCTCCACCCTAGCCTGTTTCTGCAGCTCCTTCTCGCCCTCCATATCATCATCTCCAGCAGCTGGTCCTTGATCCTCATCATCGTCCGAAGAGTCCATCTGCACATCTGAATCCACCTCGACATCTGAGAACCCCACATCGTCATCCGCCTCTGCGAAGAGTAGCTCCAACTCGTCATCTTCGTCCTCTTGTTGGAGAAGGCTGTGAAGTCGATTCCCTGCCGTAGATCTCTTCTCACGACCCGTAGCAAGCCATTCTACTTGGGGTTCCTCCTCCTCATCACTGTCGCTACCACTTCCACTCCTAGACCCGGACTCATCCTCTGTTCGCGCCGGGGTGTCCTGCATAGTCGTATCTTCGTCGTCGGCCATGATTTCGCGTTGGTAGATTAAAACCCAATCTTTGAAGTTCCGAATCTAAGGTGGACAATGCAGAAAGGGCATGTTGGCGCGTGGTTGCCTTTTAGATGTCGAGGTAGAAAACAGCTGCAGGGGACATACAGAAGTGGGTCTCCCGGATCAACACGCAACAGGGGTATTGTTCCGAGAGATGACATTCGGATAAACTTCCAATTACCTCACCATTTCCCCTCGAACGATTTCTAAGTACAGCTCTGATTTTGAAAGCTCAAGAGAGCAGGCCCCATTCCAATCAAACACCTAGACGATCGAAAAAAATGTCGGGCACCCCGCTCCCGTCTTCATTCGATGGCAATACGTACGCGTCCCCGGAACTTCCAGAGGAGGAAGAGAGAGAATGAATAGGGAGCTAATCAGCATACTTGCAGTGATTTCTACGACGAGAACCGGTGGCAGAAATTTTCGCGACGATTGAAAGAAGAGCCATTGATTCCATTCGGTATCTATCCCCAAGACATCGACTTTTTTTTCAACCAAGCTAACGAGTGTTTTTAGGATGCGCTTTAACATGTTGGGCACTCTATAATGCATCGCGCTCCATCCGCGCCGGCGACGCCAATCGTACGAACCGCATGTTCCGAGCTCGTATTTACGCACAAGGCTTCACTCTCCTGGCCATGGTAGGAGGTAGTATGTATTGGCAGACGGACCGGCAGAAGAGGAAGGAGTACGATGTTGTGATTGCAGAGAAGAAGGCGAAGGAGAAGAACGAGTTGTGGATTAAGGAGTTGGAGGCGAGAGATGATGAAGAGAAGGAGTTGAAAGCTGAGAGGCAAAGGAGGAGGGAACGTTTGGAGAAGAGGCAGGCAGGGTTGGGGGCGGATGGGAAGGAGAAGGTCGCTGCGGAGGCGGGGGAGAAAAAAGGTGTGTTGGAAAAGGTTGTGGAGGAGAAAGGCGCTAGTTCTATAGTGGAGGAAGGGGAGAAGAAGAAGAGTGTTTTGGATTCCATGTCTGGTTTGGTATGGGGAAAGAAATAGTGGTAAGATTGTATATCATTGCATGGATGGCGTTCCGGAATTGAGATTTAGCGGTTGTACACTATCAGGTGCACAGGATGTATAAACGCCAGTCAATCTTCTAAAATACAAAATAACCAGCCTTGGCGGACTTAAAGAACATGTAGTGAGATTCATGAACCAGAACGCCATACGCTACCCAATGCAACCATGTATACTACAGCGGTGGTAAGTTCTCCCTACATATGGGGCACTGCAACCGGAACCTCATCCATCCCTCCAGGCAAGCACTGTGGAAGATGTGCTTGCAGGGCGTGACCATGTATTGTCTTCTAGCCAACATTTCCACCACACTTCCAGCTGCGCCAGATGTAGATACTCCAGCAGCCACAACGGGAACCTCGAGTAGTTGCATGCAGATGGCACAATCCACACTCCTCGTATTGCCGTCTTTCTTGCTTCCACTCCCCAAATCCTCGCTTGTTCGAACTCGTTCCAATGTTGGTGATCCCGGGGCCTTGACAAGACCTATCGGAAGCCCACCAGATTCCACATTGTCCTCGCTCAATATGGGATGGTAATCCCATCCCTCTTCATACCAGCTTTTGGGCAGGGCCCATCTGGGACCCAGCACCTCCTGTGCAGCCAAAACTAGAATTTGCACCCACACCCAGCCGGCAAGTGCATAGAATGCTATCCAATCCGTTTGTGCAAAGAGAATGTTATCTTCCCTCAGGTAAAAATATGCGAATGGGAGGAGTCGTAGCACCGATTGGCCGAAAACGAATTTCCATAAAAGAGCTTTGCGACAGTTCCGGATAACGTTACGGCGGATCTGAGGGAGCCAGAACGAGAAGTACGTGAAGGAGAGGATATGGAT
Organism: Cadophora sp. M221; assembly: GCA_017366145.1. Lineage (NCBI taxonomy): Eukaryota > Fungi > Ascomycota > Leotiomycetes > Helotiales > Ploettnerulaceae > Cadophora > Cadophora sp. M221. Next base: position 64,044 of record JAFJYG010000182.1, on the reverse strand, counting down.
GTAGCCATTGCGGAAAGGTACAGACCAAGAAATGGCTGATAGTGAGAGAAATAGGATAAATGTGAGGGTGAGAACGAATTTGACATATGCAGCCCCAAAACTTGAAGTAACTCGTGGAGGTTGGGGTACTGCTGGCCTGTTTGTTGTTGGGAGGAGAGGTACCGCGGTAGCTGCACTCATCCTCTCTGCGATTTCGATATCGAGATCTTGGTCTGACGGAATGATAATAGGCTCGTCGATTGGGCGAGCAGGAGTGGGAGCCGCTACAGGCTGCGGAGTAGCGTCCACGCCTGCAGCTGTAATGACTGGTGCTACGGATGGAATTGTCCCCGCAGCAGGAACTGGCCTGGGAGATGGAGTTGGCCTTGAAGCAGCCTCCGCTGCTAGCTGCGCTCGAAGCGCCTCTCTTCTCTCGGGTTCTTGAACATTGTACACTGCCGATATAAATCTCACCCCGAGTGCCACAGACATCAACGCACTGAATGATGTTAAGAGTGCTGAGGGGAAGAGGTTTGGAGCAGTTGCGCTGAGGAGTGACAAGCTGGAGAAAAGTAAAGCATCTGCCATCAGCATCATAGCAATTGTATAAAGGCTGACCCGGCCAACAGTTGATGGTGTAGATGCTTCTTTCGATTGCACTTTCAGGAGCAATATCTGCCCAAAAACCACAGCCGCAAAGGCATGCAGCCATTTCTGTATATCTTGAACGAACATCTCGTGTTTCTTGCCATTGAGATGAGTTCCATCTGCTGGCACAAAAGTTGGGGGTCCCTTTGACTCGAGCATAAAGCCGCAATCAGGAGAAAATATCACAGTCGACATCTTCAGCCTGGGAACCACTGTGATAGGGGCCCCATTCGGGAATCGAAGCTCCTGCTCAATCGCGTCGATCACGACTGCAGGATCAAGTTGAGACCCCAAAGAAATCGGGGACAAATCCATGGGGTAAACTTGAACGTATACCACGTATTCACAGTGTGGAACTGGCATCGTAGCATCGCCTGGGCTGTCGGGGCTAGATGACCATGGATTGCTGAGGTCGATCCAGACAGACTTCTCCAGACTCTCTAATTCTCTCTCTAATGTCTTATTGAGAAGCCGCTGGCTAGATTTGAATTGCTCCGAGTTCATGGCAAGGTGGGGCAGGCCAAATACCCCAGAGAACTTCTCACTCGTAGTTGTTAGAAGCATTACTCCTTGTTTGGGCCAGTGGACACCGTGGACTCTCATATCCCACCCATCGCCAGTACTGCTCTCATCCTGAATAGTCAAAGTAGCAGCCACCTCTCTCGCAATGTTTGCAGATTCGATCGGTAATTCTGGGTTTTTCGAGGTTTCCGGATACGCATCTACCCCTCCTGTATCGCTTTCGTCAAGTCGAAGCATCATCTTTCCCTCGCTGCCCGTTATATTCCTCGTCCAATACTCCACATCCCTGAAGGCCCAGTCGATAGCCGGCGAGGTCTCCGTCAGATTCAAAGATCTTGTCCTCGGAACCCCGTTAAGATCGGCTGTGTTCCTAACCCATTTGCCCTGAACGATGCCCGTAACGTTTTGGTACACTTCGCTGATGACGCCATTGTCTGTATCCTTTTGCAAGCTACCCAGCTTTGCCTCTTCAGTAAACTCCTGGCTTCGTTTCTTGAACGCATCTACCCTCTCCCAAGCATAATCATCGTCCTCCCGGAATCCTGTCAGATTCAAGTATCGTGCCGCCTCAAATCGCGATTTGTCTGCAGTCTTTGGAGAGAAGTCCTGCCACTTGGTACGGTTGAGAACATCGAGAGCATGGCGAAATCGATCGATTCGTTCGGCGGCATAATCGTGAGGGGATTGAAAGCCTGGGGGTGCGCCTTGATCTGGAGATGTGTAGAGGAAGAACAGCAGGACAATGATGAGTACTACGCGAGCATATTCCTGTGGCGGAGGTTGCGGTGTTGGCATTGTGACGGCGCAACAACCAGTGAAAGCCTCATCGTAACATGCTACGACGGTGAACTATGGTGTTTGAGGGTGATGTGGTGTGGAGTGGAGTGAGTATGGAGATGTGGGGGATAGCAAGGCAACATGGAAGGCAAGGCACGTCAACAAGACGGCTGCGTCGGAGCTCGGAGCTTCAGCCATACACCCGCCCCTGTCGTTTTGATCCATCCATCCCTCCTTCGAAAACACCCCAACGGTTGAATATAAATCCCTAATTGATCTGATCACATTTCACTCTCGCCATCCTAAACTTCTTACTATTCTAGTGTTATGTCAATATCTGTGGACCTCCATCTTTCTAGTCGCTCCGCTTCCTCTTCTTGCTTAAAACATCACTCCTCTATCTTGTGCTTGATAGTACTCCTCCCATTCTTCGTCACATGCCACGCTCCTTTCAAGAAGTCCTGATCATCCAAATGTCCTTCCCCTCCAATCCTCAAGACACCAACTTCCTCCCCTTCCGAATCTACAATCGTGGTCTTGGCCCCTGGACTGGTGTGATACAGGCAGACCTCAACACCCTGCGAGTAATCATACACCGTCCTGGTCTCGTGCCACTTGCCCAGCACCAAAATGGTATTCTCCCGGACGTACAAAGGCAAGGTGTCAAATTTATGGTGCTCTTTGAACCAGCCTGGCCCTTCTTTCGTTTTGTTTGTGAAGAAGTTCGTCCATTTGCCTTTCGGCAAGTAGAATTCCACATCACCCGACTCCTCAAAGATTGGAGCCACAAGCAGACTATCTCCAAACATAAACTGGCGGTCCAAGTACCAGGATGTAGGATCATCCGGGAATTCGAGACACATGGCTCTGAGTGAGAGTGGAATACCGAGCTGGACAGCCTTCTGTGCTTGTGCGAAGATGTACGGCATCAGACGAGCCTTGAGCGCAGTCCATTTAGACAGTGTCTTGGAACAGCCCTGGTCGCTGGAATCATCGTCGTCAACTGTCCATGGGACACGGAAAGAGTTACTGCCGTGGAGACGGCTATGTGAGCACAGCAAACCAAACGCCACCCAACGTTTGTAGATCCATGGAGGAGGCGATCCCTCGAATCCTCCGATATCTACGGACCAGAATGCGAAGCCGCAGAGGCCGAGAGACAGACCGCCACGGACAGACTCAGCCATTGCTTCAGCTGTTGATTCGCAGTCACCGCCCCATTGAAGGGGAAAGCGCTGTGTGCCTGCTGTTGCAGTACGGGCGAATAACACGGCTTCATTTTCACCGAAGCGGTCTTGGATAGCTTCATAGACAACTTTGTTGTAGATGAACGCATAGTAGTTGTGCATCTTCCTTGGATCAAGGGAGGAGTCGAACCATTCGACATCTATTGTTGGGATACGTTCACCGAAGTCCGTTTTGATGGCATCAACTCCCTTATCGAAAAGTCCTTCCAGGCAGCTGACATACCAGGCGCAGGCTTCGGGATTGGTGAAGTCGATAATACCCATGCCGGTCTGCCAGAGGTCCCATTGAAAGATATCGCCGCTCTTGCGGCGGAGGAGGTAACCTTTGCTGGCTGCGTATTTGAAGACTGGTGAGGCTTGGCCAAGGTAAGGATTCACCCACACGCAGACCTTCTTGACAAGTCCTGTGATGTATCAGTAAGTACTAGATGTGATGATTATTCCTTGGGTGACTTACCAGAAGCCTTCAATCGGGCAATCTGAGCCTTGGGATCAGGAAACATCTTTGAGTCAAACACAAAATCACACCAGTGGAATTCTCGCATCCAGAAACAATCGAAGTGGAAGACCTCGACCGGGATATCTCTTGCGTTCATGCCCTCGAGGAAAGAGTTCACGGTCTTCTCGTCGTAGTTGGTTGTGAAACTGGTGCTTAGCCAGAGGCCGTAACTCCAACTTGGGACTTTGCCCGGCTTGCCAGTGAGGATGGAGTACTTCGTCAAGACTTCTTTTGGCGTTGGGCCGTAGATTATGTACCTGTTCTATGAGCACATACTTTCTGGGTATTCGAGTGTGAACTTACCATTTCAATCTCTGCCCTTCAACACTCGTCTGAACACGACAACATCTCTCGCTACCAACCTCGAGTTCCACCTTATCAGGCGTATCGATGAATATGCCATATCCCCTTGAACTCATCCAGAATGGGACATTTTTATACGCCTGGTCACTGCTCGTTCCACCATCCGCGTTCCAGAGCGTGATTGCCTGACCAACCTTGTTGAAGCTACCAAACCTTTCTCCGAGGCCATGTACAGACTCACCCACTGAAAGCGTACTCTGTGTGAATATATAATGTTTGAACTTCGACATGTCGCCCGTCTGCAGTCCATTGCCTGGGCCGGGACTGTATGCGAAGCCCACGCTGCGATTGAGCAGCGAAGTAAGCTCTTTCGAGCCATCGGTTGCATGAAAACGGATGTCAAAGTCATGATTGCCAGTTTTGACCGTGACTGAGATAGATCCCGATTTGAGAGTGGTGGAAGATGGTGTCTTAGTGATCCCAGGGTCGCATTCTTCTGGTTTACCTTTGGGGTAGAGATCGAAATGAGGACCTGGATTGAGAGCACCAAGCCAATGTGTGGTTTCGACTGAGATGACACCATCGAAGGGGGCTCGAATATCCTATTGAATTTAGTACAGGAAAATTCAGACGGGATGGAAGTCTTCGTACAATTGTGAGAGTTGGGAGGTTCAGCGAATCTGATCGTTGGAGAATCCTCCTTGTTGGGCAGAGAAGACTCAGGGCATTGCCGGCGGGATGCTCTTGGATTGAGTAGACTTCCTCAGCATATTCAGGGCGTTTATCGTCCGCCACCATCCACATGCCATCGCGGAACTTCATGATGACGGTATTAGGTAATTTCTTGATAAATTTCCAATTGAATTTGATCTAAAGAACAGTAAATGAGACAAGAGCTGGTCAATAGCACTTTCAAGTAAACAATTACTCCTACAAGAAAGTAAAATCAGAGAGCAGAGAAAAACCAAAGAGGTTGCAATTAAAAGAACGTGTTTCTAGCTATCGGGTGATAAATTATTCCGTATCGCTGGAGCTATCATCCAGCAAAGTATGCAATGACGATGAATCAGGGTGCAGGTGTGCATTTTGCCTGAATGAGAATGAGGGGTCGTGATCGGAAGTGCTTCTCTGCTATCCGCACGTATCATGGCCCTGGGAAAGGTGGGAAAAGCCTCGTATGACCATGGATATGGTATGATGCGGGTGTGTGCATGAGGGGTCTCGGCGGCAGCCGAATTGAAGATGATTGGGCTGATTTGCTGACCTTGATTTGTGTTGAGCAGGTCTGTAAGGCGGGGAACCAATGTGTTGAAGCTGTGCCATGAGCTGCTTCGAGCTGTGTCTTCGTTGGCAGAGTGGGATGTTTAACTAGCTCTGCGGTTCTAATTGACTTGATGATTATATAAATTCTGATACATGAATTCTTCCAAGGTGTTGTTGCTGATAAGAGGCAGCGATGCTGTGATTGAGATTTACATCAACGAGGACCACTGTGGTTGAAGCTTTTGGGGACATGGAGGGCGAAGTAGCCAGCTGCCACATTCTAATATTGGTGGCTCTCGGAGTCTCCAATCCCCAGAACCATACCCAGGTACATAGGTAAACAACGCAGATTTTCAAAGTTTTGAGAATATCGAATCTCCTTTGACGTTTCACGATATTCTCGTCCCTACTGTTTGGCCCTCTCGTTTGGTAAATATAACACCTTTCTCCAAAAGCTTTGTCAATTATTGTGATTCAAAAATAGGCGAAATTTTCCAAACACTCAAAGAATGCAAGTACTGGTCACCAAGAATATAGAGGAAATCCACTCTCCCTAAGTGTGGAAGAGACTAACATTCATATTAATGTTATGCTGATATCTACAACCGCTGTTCTGGCTTTTGCTTCTGCGCAGCATTGATCCATTCATGACCATCTTGCAAAAATTGCTGGGCTCTCAAATCCCCAGATCGAGCATGTCCTTCAAAATTCTCCACTCTCGCCGCACGTCCACACAAACGTCCGAGTTCACCACTTGCCTGCTCTGATCGAACTTCTTGGTAGGTGCATGTCTTCAAGTATTTGCCTACCCAAAGGCCACCTGTATATCTCGCCGCTCCACGAGTTGGGAGAACATGGTTGGTGCCGATAACCTGAATCGAGTCAATAACTTTACAACTTTTTGCGGATGATCAACCTACCTTATCACCATAACTCACGCAGGTTTTCTCTCCCAGGAATAAAGCTCCGTAATTCGTCATCTTCGTAAGTGCTTCTCGTGGATTTTTGGTCAGTATCTGGACATGCTCACTTGCATATATATCCGCAAGTTTATATGCCTCATCCAGATCATCCACAACCCACACCTCGCCATAATCTCTCCAACTAGTGCCTGCGAGCTCTCCAGTTGGCATATTTGGCAATATAACATCCACCAGTCTCATCGTTTCTCGTCCAAGCTCCTCTGACGTCGTGATCAACACAGCTGGTGTATCTGGACCATGCTCAGCTTGACTCAACAAATCGGTGGCTACGGTGAAAGGATCCGCAAATTCGTCCGCCACGATAAGTACTTCGGTTGGTCCAGCAAAGAGATCGATTCCAACCGCGCCAAAGAACTGCCTCTTAGCCTCGGCTACGAATGCGTTTCCTGGTCCGGCGATGAAATCAACCTTAGGGATGGTTTCGGTTCCTAGTGCCATCGCAGCGACGGCTTGTATCCCACCGAGAATGTAAATGGAATCTGCACCGGCAAGAGACATTGCTGCAACTGTTGCCGCAGGGATAGAGCCATTGATTGGAGGTGTGAAACCCATGACATGTGGAACTCCAGCAACCTTTGCTGTCAAGATAGTCATGTGTGCGGATGCGAGGAGGGGATATCTTCCACCGGGGATGTAACTATATTCATCAGAAAGACACGGTAGAAGTGTTGAAAAGCCCACTCACCATCCAACAGAGTTAATCGGAACATTCTTCTGACCCAAAAATACACCAGGCTGAATCTCCAACTCGAACTCTTTCAAGCTATCCTTCTGTGCCTGGGCAAATGTCCTGACGTTGTGTTGGACTTCCTTAATATCCTTGATTACTTGTTCAGGGAGAGTGGATATGATCTGATCGATTTCGCTCTTCGAAAGTTTGAAAGATTTGGGAGACCATTTGTCAAATTTCTCGGAAAAGGAGCGGACAGCTGAGTCGCCATCTTTCCGAATCGAGTCGATGACTGCGGTTACGATAGAGGGGACATTAGACGGCGCGCTGCTGGTTGAAGAGGCTGTACTTGGAGCGCCGGTTTTAAGATGTCGTGCCATTTTGGGAAGAGATCTGTCAGCCTGAACAGAAGATTTCTTGAAGTTGATTGAAGGTAGATCTACAGATTGTGCAAATACTTTATCTGAAGCGATCCTGAGCTCCTATCGAGAAGAAGTACTACCTCGCTCCGACCTTATATGACTCTATCCCTGTTTTTGCTACAAATATTACTCCTATGACCCCGCTGCGTCCAGGGATTTCGTCTCCGGGCTACACTGTTGATTTCCTCTCGGCTCGGTAAAGTGGGTCCACCCCCTTTTCCGTAAGCGAGCCGACACATTCACCTTAAAGTATTGCAAGATACCGAATGTGTATTCAAGCCCATGTCAGTAAACTCCAACTAGACTCCGTAGCATCCCTTTCTGCTCACCCCGCCTTTTCATTAAACGATTGAGAGAAGCCATTGAGGTGGCAAGCACCTCTAGCGACCTTGACCCCGCCCCCACATTCCCGAGAAAGTTCGGAACCACGTTTACTCCTCCATATTCACGTCGTCAACTCCGTGCTTCAACACCCTGGAATTTTCCAGTATCCGTAATCCATGCTTTTCGAGTCGAAACTATTTGTCAAATTCCAACTTCGGACATCCCATCCCCCGGTTTTATATCCTCAGACTTCGGGGAGTCACTAGTGCTTAGAACAACTTCAACCTATTCCAAAAAGGGACATTCTTTGCAAAATCCGAATATAGCTTGTCCACAGTACCGACGATTGAGTTGCCCAGGTGAGAAGTATTTGGCGAATCTGTGAGTTCACCCCAAATTAAACACTGAAACCAGAACTAATCGTCTTCTCTTCAGTCGTTAACGAGCCATTTCCAAGATCTCTTGATTTGTGTCAGAACTTCTGGGAAGACTTGACTCAGTGCTACTTGAACAGCTAGCAACACTTGAGCGCCTCAAATCCAGACGCTTCAGAGTAGCTTCATTGGAGCAGGACACATCGACAAGACGCAAAAATGGATTCAACCACCACTTCACATCTCGTCCCTGCTCAAACCCTCAAAGGCAAAACAGCTATCGTCAGCGGATCCTCCTCTGGAATCGGCCTAGCAATTGCCCGTGAACTCTCCTCTCGAGGCTGCAATATTGTCCTGAACTATCCATTTCCCTCTCTCTCAGCTCAAGCCCTCAATCTCACCTCAGAGTTCACAACCAAAGCCATCGCTGTCTGCGCAAATATCTCAACAGTCGAAGGCCCACAGGCATTGATCAATGCCGCAGTGAGCGAGTTCGGCAAAATCGATATCCTTGTCAACAATGCAGCACTCGCTGTGAATCTCCCATTCGAGGAGCAGACTCTGGAGCATTGGGACTCGCTCGTGAATCTGAACGGGAGAGGAACCTTTCTATTGACGCAAGCTGCACTGCCGCATTTGGTGGAAAAGGGTGCGAGGATCGTCAATATCGACAGCATATCCTCTCGAGCTGCTCCGCCCTTGCAAACAATCTACGCTGGAACGAAGGGGATGGTAGACTCGTTCACGAGATGCTGGGCGAAGGAACTGCCACCGAAGTATAGCTGTACTGTGAATGCGGTTAGTCCGGGCCCGACAATGACGGAGGGTTTCGCGGCTGCGGGTGAAGCTTTTATGAAAGAGATGAAACCGGTCATGGATCAGACACCTGTTGGATCGAGGATGGCGAATCCGGATGAGATTGCGTTCGCGGTTGCTTTCTTGTGTGAGCCTAGGGCGAGTTGGATTAATGGGTTGAATTTGACAGCTAGTGGAGGTTTGTTCATTGATTAGAATTATATATATAAGATCCCAAACTGAATCAACAAGACGTTCCGTCAAAATCGATGTTCTTACCGTCCGACAGAATCTGGAAGTACCAGTTCTTTTCTAGGAGTAAGACTACGAATGAAAAATAATGCTCAAATTAATTCCTTCGAGTTCAATTAATTATGAAGTGTTCCATATTTTCCGAAAATAAAACAAGCTTGATTACATGTAAATACGCGGGTAATTTTCAATGCTTCGCAAACCTCCACGCACTTCTGCCTAGAACCCAAGACCCATACGCCAAAGAAGGAATGACAATACTCAAGAACAACCCAGCGCCCAGGAAGATCCCCTGCTCGAAGAACCCAACAGCATGCCCCAATGGCTGACCAGTCTTGGGCAGCGGCTCCACAGCGTTCTTCCGGAGTTCTCGGGCTACCAGATCCTCAGTTCCTGTAGCATTCGTTCCCCCAATAATGGTTTCAAGAGTCAGTAACTCTTTCGACGGCGGCATAATGTACTCTGGTCGCTCGGAAGAAAACATATCAGGGCTGTACTTGTGGGGAATTGGTGAAAGTTGTGAGGTGCTTGGAGCAGCGGGCCCAATGAGCAGATGAGCTGGGATTTGGTTGACATAGGCAACCGATGCGTCGAGATGCTGAGCTAGAAACTTTGCTGTTGGGGCATCGGAAAAGAGATATGCGGCAAGGAAAGTAGATCTGACCAGTCAGCTCCTGTTTATGGTAGCCTGGGTTGAAACTTACGCTGACTTTTGGGACATGAGAGCATCCACTAGGCTGGTGCATTGGAGAATGGGGAGGTAGCAGCCAGATACTTTCATCTTCGTGATAGAGCAGTTCCTGGATACATTAGCGATGCTCGATAGACTTAAAAAATCGCACTTACCTTTCTCGAACATCCGCGAGCACAAAGTCACTTGATCCAAACACAGAAATTTGCCCTTTCTCCTCTGCCTCCTTGAACGCCTTCTTGGTCGAGCTTGGGACATGCTGTCGTCGGGACTGTGATTTCTTGGTATGAAATTTGCTAGCATATTGGATGCAGGCTTCTGTGAATCTCCCCTTGACAAAGTCGTTCACAATTACCAAGTCTGGGCTGTAAGCCGAGTTTCCTTGGAAACCGAATCGAGCATTGATGATGGCCTTTGCAGCAGCCTCAACATCCGCGGCTCGGTCGACGATGGCAATCGCCCGAGATGACAAATTTGAGGAGAGTTGATTGATAGTAGGCTGAGATGTGGTTGCTGTCTGATCGACTACAAATGCTGATTGTTCTTGGACGGTAGTATTTGAGATGTAGAAAGTATCGCTATCCAATGCCTCCGGTAGGATTTTCTTCAGAACTCGGTCGATGTTTAGCATCGTGTCTTCCAGCTGTAAACCAATCAGTCAGGTCTCAATATGACCAATTTTCATGTTACAAATACCTCCAAACAGACACAGTTTCCAGCAGTTATGGCCGCGGCGATCGGGGAGATAATCGAGTAAAGCCTGGTATGCGTCGTAGGTCGAATTACCACTAGACCTTTGCCGACCCTTCTCGATGGATTATCTGCACCATTTGCAAGCAGATATTCATCCTTGTGTGATTGCTCGAAGTTCAAAGATGAATAGAACTGCTTAACAGCGCTCATAGTGTGAGAATATTCGGCATCTGCTTCAAAACCCGGTTCTGTCGAGCCATCTCCACTACTGTCCTTGGTGCTAGCAAGCAGAAGCTCATCAACATAGCTACGGAGTACTTGATGCAAGCTCTGAAGTTCGTTCTGTCGGTATCTGATATTCGCTGTTCGTCCGTCGATGACAGCAGCACGTATCTGATCCATTCCAGCTGAAGATCCCATTGTGACAAGAAAAATGTGAGAAATGTCGCAGCAAGAATTGAAAAGATCAGAAACTGTCGAAATACATCAAAGAATTATCAGAAGCTCAGAAGCTTGAGCTCCGCATTTCCCAGGGTCTTCCGGTCCACCCATCGACGGAATCCACCTCGTAGTTTGCAGCGGATAGTGTGAGGGGTGAGATGAGGGGGCGGGATGTGGAGGCGGCCGCTTCGGATCCCCTCCGTGGCAAAGGTCTGGGTTTGGCTCGGAGCTCTTTGAGACAAGAACCACCGACCGAATGCCCGAATGCCGTCCATATCTCATTCTCTTCTCTGAGCTCGTCGTCCCAGATCTCCCAATCCAAACATCCCATCATGTCTGTCACCACTACCGCAAATCCCATCACCCTGTCTCTCCAACAGACACTTGAAGACTACGAAGTCCATGTCACTGGCAACTCTCAAGACACACAAGCCATAGAATCGCCCAACTCCCGGCGATCGAATGTTGTATCGAATCCACCATCTTGGCCTCGAAATTACCACCGAGTTCCTCCTCACCGGCCAGTAAATAGAGATTTGGTTTGGTCGGAAAGACCACTCGGCTCGAACCCTGGCGAGAAGTTGTTCCTCAATGTGATGTTTACCGGAGTCTCATTGAACGCAGTAAGTTGATGTAGAGCGAAATAATGTATCTTAATACTGATAATCGATGTAGGGGGTGGCACAACTTTGGGGAGCGACGGGAGGCAAGGTGTTCACGAAAACTTTCAAGTACGCTATTGGGGGTGAATGGTAATAGAATGGAGTAGATTTTTGGCGACAAGATTTATATCTGGTTATCTTTGATGGATGTAAAGATAAACGAGAAATGATTGATTTCGAGAGCAAATTTCAATTTATAAGAGATTATTGTGTCGCATGATTATGGTATGCTGGCTATGGATTTTTATGTTTGAGCATCTGGTCTCTGAAACATTGTAGTGAAAGTCCGATGAGATGTTTGAGGAGGCAATAAATACAGTCAAGCTGAAGATCGAAAGGATTTCATTCAGGCGAGGAAATACTCGGCCATCAAGCTCAACTCGAACAGCGATGACGGTAACATCTCTGAATTATCTCTACTTCGAAGGAATAACAGGCAAAATAACATAGTTCTCCTTTCCTCCTCCAAAATGCAGCACATTCGTCCCCTTGAACTTACTCTCCGGTCTGTCCACCTCACTTGCATGCTGAAAGATACCACAACCTTGCGTGTCTCCACTAGCAATTTCCAGCACAATTTTCCCTCCTTTCTCAACCACAACGTTTGTAGGCCAAATTTCAACATCGACTCCATACACCACTTTAGCCTCTAGAGGCTGTATGTCTGTCGAAAGGTATTCCCTGTGCGGCATGTAGTCCCGATGTCTAGCATTGTCGGTGTGAGTTTTCCGCATAGAACATCGCAGCCAGCCTTTGGTGAGGGGTACGCCATCTCCAGCTGTGCCTGTGTAGAGAACTTCTTTGCCAGTAGGATCGATGTATCTCAAAGTCAGGAACAGATCGATATCTTTATCGCCACTCTCGGTCTCGTTTAGACCTGGGATCATGGAAACGTTCAAATGCGTCAAAACATGACCTGTGATTTCCGTTTCTTTCTCGAACGTCGTTGTCTCGAATCTTGCAAAGTGGTCTTTTTGGTCGATGGAACCGAGTGCAGAATACGAGACTTGAGATTCCTTGTCTGACTTGGATTCGGTTGGGGAGAGGCTGTTGTCTGGGCCGAGGTGGTACTTGGTGTATTGAGTTGAGGGGAGAGGCCAGGCGGATTCGTCTCTCTTTGTATATGCCGATTCAGCAACTGCGTCGTTGAAGCCCACGTTTCCTTCCCTCAGAGTTAGAGTGACAGGTGGAACCTTCCCTGGTGTGGTCCAGCCATACGAGTCATCTCCTTTCAGGAAAGCGTCAAGGAATGATTTTTGAATCTCGACTTCTTTCTGGTAGCTATCAACTTGTCAGCTTTGTATTTCAAGACATTCGAAAGATGGCTTACTAGAATGGAAGATCGTGACGACCAGTAATGAATCTCAAGTATTTGAATTTTGATCCAGCCCAGGTATATCCTTCCACGTTTCCTCTGAGGTGCAGGTTAATGCCACCCCAGTTTGCTACCGAAAGAAGAGGCACTTCGATATCCTCAAGACGAAACTCTTTTGAAGCATAGTAGTCATCGTCCCGATATCTGTTGGCTTCATTGTCTTCAGTCTGGTCCTTTCGGTTGTTTCTGAGGATCTCTTCTGACAAGTCTCCTTCAATTGTATCTTCTTGACCTCGTGCACCAGGACCGTCAGGTGGGAATGTCAATTTTGATCTTCCCGACTTTCCATACTGGTTCACCAAGACCTGGCGGTTCCACCAAAATGAGATGAACTTGTTCGAAAGAATTCCTCCATGCCTGCAGCGGTCCCGGTAGTAATCCGCCATACCCTCCCAGGGGATGATTGCGGCCAGGCCTTTGGGTCTTCTGGCTGCAACTCGCCATTGACTGCCTGGGTCGGTGTCAATTCCTTACATTTTTCTTTGCCGAAGATGAGAGCATACCTGCGTAATAACTAATTCCTAAGAGGCCAACTTTCCCAGAGCTCCAAGATTGCTCGGCAGCCCATTCCACAACATCAAAGAAGCATTCACTCGTGCCCTGGCTCATGGTATCCAACAACCCAGGGCTCTGACCTAGACCTCGCTCATCTGCTCGAACGACGATGTACCCTCTCGCGGTCCAAAACACAGGATCGGGTGTCTCCCAAGCACTGTACTTGCTCCTGTGTTCAGAATTGACCTCGTCGAAAGATCCCTTATAGAAAGTTGCGTAGGCAATGTCTTTCCCATATGGGCCATAGGTGACCAGAACAGGAAATTTCTCTCCACATTCTGTGTTGATTGGTCTATACACGTTTGCACGTACAGGTAGAGAGGAAGCTTTGAGTGGAATCGAGACGTTCTTCTCAAAAATGAGGCCATTCTCCTCGTCCCGGTGAACGGTGCGGATGTCCATGATCGTGTTGGTAGTCGCCATTGTGAGTTTGTCAGCAATTTAGTTTTGTGGTGAGCGTTTTCATAAATCAAAGCTATACAATTAAAAAGTGATAGACAAAGTAATACATCAATATGATACATTTGAAATGCCGAGCTCCGTACCTCCTAAGTCCGCCCAGGGTAAGTATACGGAAGGTGGAGGTGGGGTTGGTGAGGGGCCGAAGCCGAGCCAAAATACTGTAACTTCCCACGACGCGTTCCCAGAAAGCCAATAATCCCGAACGCGGGGGAGATGTTGCCTCCAAAGTCCGAAAGCAAAAGATGAACTCGGTGTTGAATCATGTCCGTCTTAATTTGAGCCTGACAAGTTGCCCTTCTACTACCCAGCTCACTTTGATCGAATATTTCGTAGGTCATACTGGAATCTAAGCACCATCACAAAATGTCTCCGAAACCTCCTCCATCTTACACAGCAGATGTCCCACCAGCTTCTTCGCGGGGACTTTCTCACCCAAAACGCTTCATAACAACACACGATGAATCCGGAAAGGCAGTATTCAGCTCTGACCTGCCAGAAGAGATACCGTTCCAGCAAATCCCCAACGATGCAATTTTTTCTCTTTGCTACGCCACAAATCAGACGCCTGTTGAGATGAGCGAGAATAGTGATGTTAATACCTATTCGAGTAAGTTAGTAACCTTGGTGTGGAGTTTCCATTCTGATATCCAATTCCAGATTATCTCGAGAAGTTACCTGGTGTCATGATACCAGGAGGAACCGTCTTGCGTCTTGTGGATATGCCCCCAGGGGCGACATCTCCTATGCATCGAACAGTGTCTTTGGACTATGGTGTCGTTATGGAAGGATCCGTAGAACTTATTCTCGACGATGGGGTATCTAGAGTGATGGAAAGAGGGGACATCAGTGTCCAGCGAGGCACCATCCATGCTTGGCGAAATATGAGCAAGACGAGCTGGGCACGTATGTTGTATATCTTGCAAGAGAGCAAACCTATACATCTGGAAGGGAAGCAGCTTGGCGAGGATTATGGTGGGCTACAGGTTCCGAAATCTGGACAATGATGAGGAGTCTAAATTCAAGCCATGTTTCTGAAATACAATTTCTCTTCATTTATCCCACATGATTTTGTGCTTTACAAAGTTTCTTGGGCAGGTCCTTTTGCCTGTTGGTATTGACCGGAAGTTATAAGCGAATGCCTTCATTTATTTTGGATCGCATTCGCCTATATCACCTAGAATCCAGCACCTATAAATCTAGCGTCTTCAAGTTTGCCTGTCTACCAACTGGACTTATCCATTAAAAGTCCCCAAAAAAACAATCGGCACATCTCCCAGTCCATCTTCAGAGATTACACCAGAATCAAAAACATGGTATTTAAAGACTTTAATTCTCATTGTATCCTAGACTCGGTGGAAAACTGACATGCTACTAAATTTCATCACTCAATCCTCCTCGCAGAGCTAACATCCGGCACCCCAGTTCCCTCCACAATCTTCGACCCAACAACCTCATAAATCGGGATATCCGCCAGGACAGAAACAATATGATGCAGCGTCGGCAACGCATCCACATCCAAAGAATCAAATTTAACACTCGCCTTAGTGGGCTTCTCGACCTTCTTCACTGTACTCGGGACGACTTTCGACTCCTCCTCATGCGGCACAACAACAGAGTATTCAGCATCGGCTTTACCTTTCATGTCACGACCGACCGCTGGGATATATCTGTGCACCAAGATCCCGTAATCTGCTTCTCCGCCAATAGTGCCCTTCTCAGCGCTCGGATCGACAGTCTGGAGACCCTCGAGTGTGAAGTCGCAGAACTTGGCGCCTTGCCATGATGCAGCCATACGGTAGCTAGACGCTCGGCGGTGGATGTCGATGGCGCAGTACACTTTCGGCATGCCCAGCTCATCTCTTCCACTCACGATAGGATCGGTGAGGGATTCGAAGAGGAGAGGCATGTAAGTCCCGTCGATAGTCGTGCCGTCCTTTTTCGTGTACTGCACGCCGTGGATGTAGAGCCCAAAGTGATGGTACCCGCCACCTCCAAGCCATGTCATGTTTCCGAGCGTGGTGGTGGAGAAGCTGGCATAGGCTACCGAGCCTGGCGATTTGAACTTGAAGGACTCGGTGGGGAAGAGGTTCTGTAGGAAAGTTCGAGAGGTTTTGAATTTGATGGAAGCTGTGAGGAAGGTTTGAGCGAGAGATGGTCGAGGGTTGCCCCAGATATCTTGTCGTGGTCCTGGGGCTGGTCCAAATGCAACTGGCATACGCCAATAGACGTTGGGATTTTTACTTCGACGCCATTTGGTGAAGATGTTAGTCGAATTGTCGTACTCGTCGAAGCCGAAGTTATATGCTGTGTATTTCATCACTTATGACATTAGCGTGGTTCAAAGCCATGGGACATAGTACTTACTGTCCACGGTAGGTTTGCCGTCTACGAAGTCTTTCCCCGCTTGACGAGAGTATTCTTGGATGTTGTTCGCACGTTCATATCGAATCTTTTCGTACAACTGCAGCCGCTCGGGAATCTCTTCTGGAGTAGTGCCCAATGGCAGAACGACCGAAAGAGTTGTAGCATCTTCCATAGCAACCCCACCACCCTGCCCTTGGTCTGAAATTCGTCAGGGTAGGTTCGATTGATAATGGTTAACAGATACTTACGTGGAAGGAATGGGTGTGCTGCATCGCCTAGGATCGCCAATTTGCCCTTCACCCAAGTCGGTAAAACCTCCATGTCGAGGAGTTTCCACACCTTCAAACTCTCTGGATCGGCTTTCTTGAAAAGTGCAAGCAGCTTTGGATCGAAATCTTGGTAAACTTTGAGTAGCTGATCGAGTGATCCTTGCTTGTTCCATTCTGTAATTTGTCAATATATAGAGACTACTGCTGGAGTGAGAACATACCGGTGGAGCCACCTTGCGACTCAGCCTCTGGATGAATACAGACGAAGTTCAACAGCTCGTTGCTATCGCAGGGGTAAACAACAACCCTTCTGTCAGTTCCATACCAGATGACTAGTTCATTGTCATTTTCCAATAATTTTGCAATCTCCGTATCCCCGCAGGCTGATTTCCGTCCTATTAGGAATCGGAACGCAGCTTTTCCAGAACCGAAGAGCTTATTCGGTTGGCTAGATACGAACTGTCTTGTTTTTGACTAGGCCACCAATTAGGTAAAGTATGTGCGAAGATCCGGTATCACTCACATAAATCCCATCCGCACCCAAGACCACATCCGCTTTAACCTTCTCTCCAGTCTCCAAAACAAATGATGCATTCTCAGGATCCACCTCGACCACTTTACTCGACACGTGAAGTTCTGCAGGCGTACCCTTCCCCTCCTTCTCGGTAGCCACCTGCTTCAACCGGTCGTGAAGTCTCACCCGATGCACCAACATCCATGGATGCTGCCACATCTTGTTCTGCTCTTGAAGTTCCATTTTCCTAGTCTCAACTCCTTTCTCGTTGTACTCTGCCAATCTGCACATCTCCACGGCGCCGAAATCCTCGGCCATGATTCCATGGCGTCTGAGAAGCCCATTGGAATTTGGAGCTAAGTGGATGGCTGCGCCTGTTTCGCTGGCGAATTGCGATTGTTCGTATAACTGGAGGTTCCATTAGATAATGTTTTTACTGTTAGATGGTGAATAGAGACCCACCGAAACTTTGTGTCCGTTCTTTCTCAGACCGATGGCAGCTGTCAGCCCGCCAATACCAGCTCCAATAATTGCAACATTCAGCGGCTGAGGTCCAGATGTGCCATTTGTGCCATTGGTATGACCATTAGCAAGAGATTTACCATAGCCGTTAGCCATGGTGTTATTCTCCGGATTGTAGAATTTGGTAGCCATCGTGCTGTTGCTGTTGACCGTGGATGAAAAATGTAAACAAACTACATTCAAGAGCTCCCTCTGAAATGAAAAGACAAAGCTCAAATAAGCTGGTTCAAGCTTAGAGGAGCTCCCCTCAGTAACTAACAATCTCACTCCGCAATCCTACTTAGCCAGAACTTTCCGAGCCGGTTGGCAATGCGCGATGTTACTCGAATGTGGGGTAGGGGGATTTCCTCCAGTTCCTTCTCGCTTCGGGAAGTGGTCAGCCGAGCCCCTATTTTCTGTCGGCTCCTCCACTTGTTGCCGAACCCCGCATTTTCGTTGTGACGACGAGGGTGGGATTAAGACGGGGAGGGATTCTCTCTGAATGTCAACGGAAGTGAGAATAGCATCAGAGAAGCCGATTGGGTGATAATATTTCATAACACAACATACCCACAAGCATTCGTCTCATCCCAAATCCAACAGCCATCACAATGTCTATGACCCCCGTCATCCTCGTGACAGCCGGCTCAGCTGGTCTAGGAGCAGCTGCAGCGAAGCTATTCGCAACGGCTGGATACAGGGTGGTGATCAACTACTCCAGCAATGAATCGCGGGCTTCGGATTTGATACTCGAGCTGGAGAAGCTATCCCTTCTTCAATCAACCAACGATGCAGAGCGAAATTTCCTCGCTATCAAGGCTGACTTGACGAAGAAGTCGGAGATCGCTAATCTTGTTTCTGAAACCCTGGCTGGGATGAAAAGACTGGATGTGGTGTTTTCTAATGGTGGTTGGACAGTGGTCACGAACTTCAATGATCTGGATGATAATGTCGATGAAGATATTTGGGACCGCTGTTGGAATATGAATGTCAAATCTCATTTGTGGCTGTTCCATGCTGTGAAAGAGCACTTGAAAACAAGTGAAGGATGCTTTATCACAACTGCGAGTCTGGCTGGTGTGAAACCCAGTGGAAGTTCAATTGTGAGTTTATCCTTTCTTCTTTCTTTAAATGACGATGATTATCTTGCATGGAAGATCTTCATGTTGCCCCATCTTCCCAGCAACCACCCAGGGAAGTGGCTAATCAGCGAACAGGCATACTCTGTTACCAAAGCCGCACAAATACACCTAGTGAAAACGCTGGCCACGATATCCGGTCCACACATCAGGGTGAACTCTGTTTCTCCAGGACTTCTTCTCACGGTGGGTGTCAGAAATACCATCTTAACTCTACAGAGCTAATGAATTCAGGAATGGGGGTTGAGGTTCCCACAGGAAAAGCAAGACGCATCCAGAGCTAAAACAAAACTGAACCGCTTTGCAACTGTTGAGGATGTCGCAGAACAGGTTTTGTGTTTTGCGAAAAGCAAGAGCGTCACTGGCTCGAATGCCATCATTGATGCTGGATGGTCATTGTAGACGGCAAGAGTACTGAACTCGTTCGTATTCAGCCATAGAAAGTGATCATTATATAGCATATCAAGTACTCATTACGGCTCGAGCCGCACTTCCCAATTCTTTGATCAACTGGCTGAGGTTCTCCACCAAGGGTGGCACCGCCGTCTGTCCGTCTCCAGCGGATCCATTGTCGTCGACACCTTTCAGGACATTGATGATTGCATTCATCACCTTTCCTGGCTCTGAGATTTCAGCAACTTGCCCAGCAGCCGAGAAACATGGCATGCCACTTCCCAATGCCACAAATCTCTTGACGTCTTCCACTTCATCGCCATCAAGCCAAACCAGAGTGCTTTCATCCCCAGACGAGTGGTCCATATTATTCATCCTCTCGCCCCCAAGTCTCAGAACCCCGTAGGCCCAGAATGTCAGACTTGCATGATATACAGCAACAGCAAAGAATTCCCGCACTCCACCGAGCATCTTTGCGTAGCGTACGACTTGCCCGGCATGCCATAGTGCTGTTCGAGCTTCTCGACTTTCACCCCAGGTTTGAAGACCGGGATAGACCCTTCTAGCCTCTTCATCGCCTTCTCTGCCAGCAAACAATTGGATGTCGTTGAAAGATACATGTAGATGAGTAAGGAGGAGCGAGGCTAGAATTCGCGATTCTAGCGTGGAGGTGGGAATAGGGGGCATTTGGGGATTCGAAATTTGTAGATGAGCGCTAGGTAGCGATACCGTGAAGTGTTGCAGCAGCTGGCAAAGCTCCTGGTGTCTGTGTCCAATGACCAAAGTATTTGACCCGTAAGCTTGGCTGGGAGGCGGGTGTGCCTTGAGTACAGAATTGAGAGTGCGAAATTCCAAAATTAATCCCCACATTCCATATGCAACCAGCGAAAGACAAAGTGGTATGTCGAGATGATGGTGAGCATCCATTGAATGGAGGGGGGAAAGATCGTAGAGACACTGTGGAAGTGATGGAACGCGATCGGTAAGTGTTTGCGATGGGTATAGTGCTTTCCAAGCTACGGCGCTGGGTGCAAGAAACAAAGCGTTTGGAAGAGGCAGAGGGAGACTGAGTTCTGAGTATGAGATTATGGTGGGAACGACAAGGCACATGCTCGTCTGAGCATCCCGGATGAAGAGATGGAAGATGAGCCTTCAGAGTATTAGCTGAGCGTCACAACCTAAAATATGACCGCGTGTACCTCTTCAAAGATTCTTGTTCAGCCCAAGCGCGCCACTTCTGCTCAAGCACTTTCCCAGTGTCCGAATCTAGAGGTCTAATGGTTTGATAGTTGGAGCGCAGCATTCGGCTAGCTCTTCGACACATCTAGAAATATCAATAATGCGGAGGGTACAATTTGAGGACGACATACCGTCACTACAACTAATGCCTGACTTTCGGCTAGTTCTATTCTCCTCTTGTTTCCACTCCACAAACCAACATCAAGACTCAGAACAAAAGCCTGCAACAAGATCAGGTCTCGAGTGACAGAATTATTTTCTTCGCACTGGTTTTCAGGATCGTCAGTATTGTCTCCTTCATTTGCTACGAGTTCGCAGAGGGTAGAAATACAGACCACTTTGGGCACTGAAAACCGTACTGCTTCTTGAATTGCAAATCCCAGTTTGCGGATCGTGAGCGACGAGCTGAACATAGCCCCAGCAGCTAAGAAACTCGCCAGCAACTCGGGTCTCGACTTGCTGATCTTCAAGGTAGGCAGATGGATCCAAGTATCGTTCTGGGCGGTGTGAGAAGCCAAAAAGCACTGCATCAAGCTGTTCAAAAGTTCAGCTGAGGGAAACGACGACATGACTTTTGGAAAGGTTCTTCGATCACAAGTACTGAGGATCATTGCCACGATCTTGTCTCTGGAGTCCGGCCCGAACACTTTTGCAGCAACCTGCTCACTGACAACAAATTGAGTTCCTAGATTCGGTGCGTCTCCTGGCTGGAGGTTGAAGCTAGACTGTTCTTGATGTCCCGCATCTTGCCGGACTGGAGTCCAGCACCAAAGCGAGCGTTTGAAGGCCTCCGTCCCAAGGGCCAAACTTTCAGAAGAAGGTTGGTTTGTAGCCTCTGACTGAGGCGTCTGTGCTTGAAACGAGACTGATGTCGGGTTCGGAGGTCTGGGAAGGTGTGGTTCTGCCATGCTTTTACCTTGATAGAAATCCATAAGCGTGTAGTCTTGGTTGTTGAGCTCCAGATTCGAATCCAACCCAATTGACAGGAGATCGCGAAATGCTACCGAAGGAGTATCGGCGCCATCTACATGCATCTGGCCCTCGTACATTCCAGGCTGCGATGGCATCATGATATCTCTGAGGAAGTCGGCGAAGAGCTTATCGTTGCAGTCCATCAAGGCAGGGTCCGGAGGTAACATTCCGGACATGTCTACTACATGATCAGTGTTCTGCGAAATCTAACAGTAGCTTAGAAGCTTACGATTCATACTCCTCGCATCAATCTGTTGATTGCCATTTTGAGCATCTCCAAGCATCCAATCCTCAAGTCCTGCGTTGTTCCCAGGATCATAATCCATTTCAGTTGCTCTCCCAGCACTGGTCATTCTGGCACTGACATCTCCTTGTGTGAAAGTTTCATCGATACTACTTCCACGCCAGGACTCTACATTTCTGTGTTCTTGTTCGTTATAGTCGCATCTGATTCCTTTGGATACACATCTTTGGCACGGTTTCTCTTCTTTACATTTCAACTTTGCGCTTGCACATGCCTTGCAAGCTTGAGATACCCGGCCGGCACGTGGCTGATGGCTCTTACGGTTCCGGCGGTTATCCGTGTGAGCTGAAGCATGCCGTTTCAGTAGATCTCTGCCCCTGTTAGTATTGAAAACATGTACAATTTTGGTGCCTGTGTGGAAAGTCCAAAGGCTGTCAACACTGACAAGTGGAACTCACGCTCTCGTGAAAGACTTTGAACAGACGTCACAGCGATAGGATTTTTCAGACGTGTCTATCGGCCATGAGCTTCAGAGTCAGTAACTCATCCCAGTCAATACAAAGTCAGATAGCTGGAACGTACGTGTTCGGAAATGCCGGGCTAAGTGGTCAACTCGGGAGTAGCTCCTCTGACAAACATTGCACTTGAATGGGCTGGGAGCAGACGTCGGAATTGGAGTTGGACTGGTGCGATCAGACTCGGCATTCTGGTGGTCTATTTGCTGCTCCATGTCTGCATTTTACAGTGCAGTACACTTCCCGACCGAGATCTTTGAAAGTGGAGGAGAAGTCGTAAATGCAATGAATGCCGGCCAGGGGAAAAGGGATGTGGAGGAGAAGTTGAAATCCACCCGAAACGCGGGGTGTAGAAGGCTTTCAAAGGAAGCTGGGGGCAGGAGTCTGAATCTGAACTTGGGCCAGCTGCGGGGAAGGACGCGTGTCAGCGAATCAGTTACTTAGGGGGTGTTCTCGCTTATTTAGGGGTACCTGAGACATGGTTTCAGTGAAAATAGAGAGAGCGAAGCCTGGAGATTGCGGCTAGGAGCCTGAGTGGCAATGATATTGCACCAAGGTTCACAGACTTTTGTCATGTTGCACCCCCAATCAGTCCCTTTGGGTGAGGGGTTGGACTGTTCGAAGAAGGGTTTTATTATGCTTGATATATCGAAATGTTGATTCTCGAGGGCTGTCTCGTCTCATACTGTTTACTTCGTTGCGTCAATCAAGTTGAATCTCAGTATTGTGCTGGAAAAATAGTCGAGGAGCACACGGTTTACAATCAATCCGATTAAACCAACCCTGCTGTAGCTATGAATCGACATTACAACTTGCTGCAGCTTTCTCGTCCTGCCAAGGCCCTCTTCAAACATCAAATTCCCTCAACCTGATGGCTAACCTCCCAAAAACCTCAACCTACTCACCAACCTCCCGATCGTCATCCCAGTGAACATACTTAACAACCGACCAGTGCCAAGTAGCATGGCGAATACGCTTTCCAAAAATGTAGATCGGGATCGCAAGCAACAAGATAGCAGATGAAATGCCAGCCATCGTGCCATACGCATTTGTGTACCCGACCTTGGCGATCCATGGATTGGTGTAGAACGAGAGAAGGAAGCCAAAGCACGACTTTAGCGCCATGGATGTGACCGTGACTTCGCCGGCGATAGGTCGATAGCAGTCAATGGTATAAACGAGAGAGACGTTGGTAGCTTGGACAATGGAGAAATTCACTGCAATTTGTTAGGTCAAGAAAATGTTTATTAGGAGTGTGTGGTAAGATAACTTACGAAGACCTAGACCGATGGTAGGACATATCCAATGGAGCTTGTTCTGGATGCCGACTCCAAAGAATATCAGTCCTAAAGGTGTGGTGATCAAACTGATGGCGATGGCTGGGAGACGCATTTCTGGTTCTCTCAGTCCTCCGTTCCGTTTTGTAAAGAAGTCCGTCACTTTGTCGCTCAAGTGACCACCAGCAAAGATTCCGATGAGAGATCCGATGATAGCTGAGATGAAACATAGACCTGTCTGCCATGCTACAAATCCATATGCCGTTGCGTAAGCAGGAGCTACGTTCGAAGTCACTGCTACGAGAAAACCGATGGTGACCGACATGACCAGAGAACCCCATAGAACAGGGGGAAGGACCACAAGCGCAATGGGTCGAAGGAAGAGGTTGATGAGAGACTCATTGGTGTATGTACCGCTGAATAGTTTGAGCTCTTGGATATAGGTTTTGCGTTTTGGGATGGTTCGGCTTCCATTCTCTGCGAACTCGACTGAGGTTCCGGTTTTCTCATCAGAGATGCCTGTTTCCGACCCGCTGGAACTCGGCGTAGTGTCTCGGATGTAACTTGTTTCTGGGAAGGTAAAGATAACGAGGATGAGTAGCGCGCCGATTAAAGCAGCTCCAACGTAATAGATTACTCTCCATGTGTTGTGGATGGTGATGAGCCTATCCCAGTTAGACTCGATATCCAACCAGGTAGGAGGTAGCAAAGGAGATACTTACCCAGCTATGATGATTCCACCTGCGACGCCACAAGAAAGAGCTGAAGTGTACATGCTAGATACTATGAGCCATTGCCTTAACTGGAAGACCGGAATACCTACGCCATCACAGCTCCACGTTCATGCAAGAAGAAAACTGCCAGCAGTCAGCAATTGTGCATGGTTCTGTATTGATTTTACATACCATCAGCAATAGAAAGAGGTGCCATAGTCTCTGCAGCTCCCGACGCAAAACCCATCAAAATACGGGCAGCCAGGAAGCTATCATAGTTCTTGGTGAAAGACAGCCATAGAGCAACGCCAAAATATAAAGTGTACGAAGCGATATAGACAGGACGGCGACCGTACTTGTTGACCAGTGGCATCCATATCAGGTTTCCTGTGCCTTGGAGTAAGGCAGTAGAGGTAAAGAAGTATGCTGTCTTTGCGATGGCAGCTGGTATTCCGGCTGGACCAGCAATGGGAGGGAAGAAGTCGAGAGCTGTCTCCACGATGGCGATTGTCGGTCCTGCGGCGAGGAAGTTGCACATGAACATGGCGAGGCAGATGAGGATTGCCATGTAGTACTTTCGCGCTTTGCTCCTGTAGCGCAGTCAGTATTCGTAAAAATAACATGTAGATTTCGCGGAAATCACGAACCAATTCAGGGGGTCGTTGGGATCTTGAGATGGTGTCGGGATCAAAATGATCTCGTTCGTGTGCTCATCTCTTTGACGAACACTTCCAAGTGTTTGGATCTTTCTGAGGGGTTCTTTGATACCATTACTGGTGTTGATTGGTTCGATTGTGGTCGACATTGTTGGTGAAGAGAGAATGAAGTTCGCGATGGAAATTTAATCGAGTTTCTCAATTCCAAGTCGAGGGACTTGACAACTTCGATATTGGCAGATGGGTTGATCTGGAGTTGATGTCAAGGGCCCCAGATCTAGATAATGTAAATAGACAACAGTAACAGTCTAGACAATGTCTGATAAGATGCAAAATGGAGGTTGACGCCTCCCCCACAAACCCGCAAAGCCCCAGATCCAGGGCTGGGGTGGTCTGGGGAACAAGTCTGGGGACATCCACAAAGAGGAAGACCACCGTATTCCAAGATCCAGGCCGGAGCAATCAAAATTCTTGCATTGGCGGTGCCCCAATGCATCCCAGGTCTCAAACTTTAATTTTCGACAATGTGACAACGTACGTCTTGTTACTGAATGCGGCATGTGGAGGATGGTGCCGATGTGGGGTTATGTGAAATGCCACCCGAATTCGAATTATCTCCACAAGCCGAAGCCAAGCTGAATGGAGAAAGTCTGGGGTAGCGACTTTCATGGCGGGGTAGTTTTTTATTTTTTGATATTTGGGACTCGAAATAATGACTGGACCATTTACTAGTATTCAGATATTTTCCTGTTTTGAAATTATACAGACTTGACTCTTGGTTGACCAGAGCACGGATTCAGATTCAATTCCACTATGGCAATTCCACCACTCCCAATAATCTGGCAGAAAGATGCCACGAAAGAAATCTACGAGAAAGCACGCGTCGGACGCGTTTTCAATGCTAGGAGGCCAGATCGATATCCCAGAGCAGTGGTGGAAGCAACATATCCAGCACATGTGCAAGAAGCCGTTCAGCTGGCCAACAAACTCGGTTGTCGAGTCTCGGTTCGATCTGGTGGGCATAGCTGGGCTGCATGGAGTGTTCGTGATGATGCTATCTTGATAGATCTGGGGAAGATGAAGCATCTAGAGGTAGACAGAGAGACGAATATTGTGGCTGCGTCTCCGAGTACGACGGGTATGATGCTCAATGAGAAGTTGGTGCCGGAAGGCCTGTTGTTTTGTGGTGGTCATTGTCCGGATGTTGGAATCGGCGGCTTTCTATTGCAAGGTGGCATGGGTTGGAACTGCAAGGTATGTTACATAATTGTTGTAGAGAATTACAGAAGCTGACGGCTTTAGAATTGGGGCTGGGCTTGTGAGCAAATCGCGGGGATAGATGTGGTCACTGCTGCTGGGGAGAGTTTGCATTGCAGCGAAACGGAGAACAGTGAGCTATTCTGGTGTGCTCGAGGAGCGGGTCCAGGTATGAAGGCCCATTTACATGATTAATTGCAAGAGACTGATAATCAACAGGGTTTCCTGCTATTGTAACCCGGTTTTACCTGAGGGTTCGTCCTAGGCCAGAAGTCATGTTGAAGTCAATCTTCATCTACCCAATATCACAATACAAAGTCGTCATGGATTGGATAACAAAGGTAAATTCTGAGGAAGCCAAATGTCGAAGTATCCTGTTCTAATATAGCAGATATCTCCCACTTCGGACGACGGAAACGAAATTGTAGCTGTTGGCCTCACACCACCTGGGCTCAACCAGCCATGTATTATGGCCAACACCGTCACCTTCCAATCAACCCACGAAGCTGCAATTGCAGCTCTCGAACCCATCAATAATACCCGTCCACCAGGAGCCCTTCTCGAAATCGTAAGCGAGCCAACAAGCATCGCAGAGCAATACGCGGATCAAGCAGCTGCCAATCCCTCAAATCACAGATACTGTGCCGAAAATGCATACTTAGCAAACGATTCGGATGCAACTGCTGTTCTGGAAAAGGCTTTCACAACTTTGCCGCACCAGAAGAGCTTCGCGCTTTGGTTTAGCATGGCTCCTGGTAGTCGACGTGTCCTGCCAGACATGGCGTTGAGTATGCAATCGGATCACTATTTTGCCCTGTATACGATCTGGGAGGACGCTAAAGATGACACGAGATGTAGAACATGGGTTCAAGATGTTATGAAGGGTATTACGCCGTCTAGTGTAGGAGCATATTTAGGGGATAGCGATTTCCAGCAGCGGAAGACGAAGTTTTGGACGGATGAGAATGCGGAGAGGCTGATGAAGTTGAGAAAGAAGTGGGACCCGAAGGGAGTTGTAAGTGGGTATTTGGATGCTGGAGATAGAAGTGGTGTCAATGGTTTGGATAATGAGGAGTGGGTAGCTAGCTCGCTGTCATAAATTAGATGCATGAGAACTGACAAATTGGCCCATTGGATCTCACGGTGACATATCTGATTTGCAATTCCCGTCGGACGGTGATAGAGATTGAGACAAGGAATGTAGTTCACTAAATTATAGTCATAGAATTACTTAGATCTGATCTCCAAAATATGCTGCAAAACCCTCGGGAAGATTTACAAACTCCAACACAAAGACAAAGTAAACATCTACCGAGCAGCTACAGGACTCGACCCAGACCACGTCCCAAGCGTAAACTGACTATTACACATATTTCTCAACTCCCAATCCTCAGCACCCAGCTCAGCAGGCGTGCCCACATCCTCCACCGAGCCACAAAGGCCAGCTACGAACATAGCTGCCATGAAATGATCATCCGTCCCATGAGCATCGCGGTACTTGGGCACTTTCATCAACATCGTCATCGCACGACGCAGATCTGGCCCAGAGTTCTTCGTGATCGCATCCTCAAACTCTTGGCGGAAGTCTAGCATGGTGCTGTCGGGAGGTGATTCCATGGCGAAGTTATCTGACTTGGGTTAAGCGAGGTGAGGACAGGAGGAGAGGGAGGAAGTGACTTACCGCGATAACGTAGCATTTGAAACCAATTGTTTCGATATAGATTATGAACAGCTCCTCCAGTGCCAATGAACAATACATCTTCATTTCTCAGGGGTCGCAGAGCTGCTCCCACCTTGACATGGTAGTGCGGGTCGTATCTGGCGTTCATGCTGATGATTGTCGTTGGTGGGCAGCCGTCGGGAAACATCCGGATGAGAATGAGATACGTATCGTGGATCCAGTCGAACTTCTCATTGAGCTTTGCTTTCAGACCGCCTTTCTTGAGCATCTCTACACAGCGCGATGCCATGGGAATGTCGGGGTTGAGCTTGTACGGCACGAACTTTGAGGGCTCGACGTAGGCCACGGGGGATTTCTCGGGAGAGGGGTTGGCTGCTACTTCAATTTCGTCGCCGAGTGTTGCCCAATGTGCGCCCTGTGTGGTTTTAGTATTGGGTATATTGTTATTATATATACAGGTATCAGATATGGGAGCGCGAAATCGAAAAGAAAAAAAATCTCACCATCATCACCACGTGTTTGATGCCATTCGCAAGAGCAGCATCTCCACACTTCTTCCAGTAGTTGGCTGACGCCGATTCCTCACCGAGCATCATCGTCGATCCATGAGAGAAGAAGTGGACTGGAGTTAAGGGGTTGGTTTGGGCCATAGTGAATCAAGGACGTATTGTACAATAGAGCAGTTGTAACTGAACAAGAACAGCAACTCAATACAAAGGGAAGTTGAAGGACGACAACGATACTCTTCTAGCTCGGCAAATGATGAGTTTCTACATATTGGTACGGAATGAATCTGGAAATTCCAAAGCGACCGGTACGGAGTGGGGAAATGAACCGCCCCCGCGAAGTTGTGCTGTGTCGGGAGGGAAGTGGGCGCGGGCGGAGTGGAGGTGGGGGATTGACTTCCGGAGACCGAAAGACGAGACCGAGAGCGCCGAGCTGAGGAGCGCAGAGCTTTACTGTAAAGAAACAAGGTAACATAATAAGGTAGCTGGTCTTGAGAGAAAAATGCTGCTTGCTCCTGAACATAGGACAGGTACCTCAGTGACCTGAGTCGTTATGATGTATATTTTGGTCAGAGGGAGTTTCCATGAACGAGATGTAACATGCATCTATCGACCCACAGCTCCAACTTAAAGAGGAGATATCTGTCGTGCCAAATTTGAAACGAGTAAAAAGCCTTTCCCAAATATGCCTCACAGCTAAATCGGTTAAAGATGTGAATGGGCAATTTCCCTGTTTAGTCGTGGAATCATATTTGCCACGTTTTTAAGGATGATGAGAGACAGAGTTGATTATATATGTGCAGTTCGCTGTCAGCGATCGCTATGGCAGGTGGCTTGAGTGAGTACATGGATAGATCAGAAGAGATGGAGGTAATTAGAATTTTGATTCCCCGTCCCCGTCCCCATTCCCAATTCCGAACTCCCCACATAGCAGCAGTGGAGGTACAGATCCTATGTTCGTATGATATATACATAAACCTCAAGTTAATCATTCAACCTTCATCAACATGCCTAACGCCATGGTCAAGAGCGGGGTGAGCCGAGCCAGTAGCTCTCTATGAAGGGCGACTATGCCCAGCGTAAGTATATAGATGGATGGGTGGATGTCTCGCAGCCCTTTTTGAAACCCCCAAGTAGTGCAACGGACATCATATCGATGCTGGCCAAAAATCATCAGTACAGGACCACATCCTGCTCTTGACGGTGTTTTCATTCCCCGTGCGAAGTGTTGGAACCAATTTTCATGGTATCATTGAAATATGTTCATCCTCGACCAAACCGACGGTCGAAGAGCTTCAACACGCCCATGACACTTGCGGCCTCGACTTCCATTGGAGCTCGACCTGGGTGCACGGGTGGTGTAGCATGAAGTCTTCCAAGCCATGTGCTTAATTCATCACTAGCTTGCTCGAAGTTCTTGTGCGTCGACAGAGTCTTGTAAGTATCTGCACACGACAAACTTGGAGGTGGTTGAGACGGAGCAGCAACAGGAAGAGACTTGCAACAGCCACCTCCACCAGCATTGCCTCCACAGCAACCTTCTGGTACTGTACCACCAGCTGCTCGGATGGCTGCAAGTGAACGACAGAAGAGACCGGACTTTGGATCTGATTGGCATTGTTGACATGTACCGGGACCATTGGCGCATGAATTAGAAGGAGCCGCGTTGACTGGTCGATGCATCTGAAGTGGCTGTAGTGAAGGTAATTTTCTCGATGGACCTTCAGCATCTGTATCTGAGAGTGGGGGAGTAACTTCATTGAGAAGAGGAGCGAGTCGATTATCATCACGATGCTCTTGATTAGCAGCGTTAGCTGCGACAGAAGCTGCTTCAGCACACATGCAATATGTGCCTTCCTCACAGAAGCCACATGATTCTCCAGGTGGTCGATGACTTGTGTGGATGACAACCTCTTGGGATTGAATAGGCTTGGATGAGAACTGTGCCGTGAAGTCGATCTCAAGTGGCGTCGAGGGTTCTGAATAGCGTTGACGCTTCTCAACGTGTTGCTCTGATGGCGAGTGTGGTCTCTTCAACTCTAAGTGAGGAACGCTACCGGCTCCCTTGATGGTCTCCTCCAAGCACTCACAGTGAGTATCAGGACTACACTTGCCACATCCAGACGTAGATATAGCCATTGCCTGCTCAACACAGGCGCAGTTGCTTGTTGAAGTACATCCACCGCACCCCATATTAGATTCTGGCTCAGGAGCAGTATATTGTTGTGCTTCAACAGGCTTTGGCTCGGTATGTCGAAGATGACGAGGTGGGAGTGGAACAGCATCGGTTCCTGTTGTTCGTGCACCATTTCGAAGATACGATAGTTCTGCCAGAGCAGCCTCTTTTTCCTTCCTCTCGTACTCTGCAATCCGATCCAAGGTGTCGCAACGAACTCTCCACGAATGAATCTCCCCACTGAACCTCTCAATATCCGCCTCCAGCTTGCCAATCTTATTCCTGAGGTCCGACTCCCGCTTCTGATTGTCTTCCTTCACCTCGTCGAGCTGCTCCTCTAGCTCTCCCACCCTCGCAGCGCGTCGTTCTCTGAATGCGCGCTGAGCTGCTCGATTCTGAGCCTTGCGCTTCGTCGGCGGGGTATCGGTAGCAGGCTTCCGGCCAGGCTTCGGGCGTGGTGGGATAATCCATTCCTTGCGCGTCACCATAGTCGGCGTACCTGTTCCTGCTCCAGGAGAGAGAGCGTTCATGTTGGCGGAATTGTAGTTCTGGATGGCAAGGGATGGAGGGGCTGGGGCAAGAGCCGGGGGAGAGCCCGCGGAGGATGGTGTTGACACAGCAGGTGACGCCATGTCGCTAGTGAAGATTTTGCGGGTGAGACGCCGAAGAGGAGGATGAAGACCACTTTGAATCGGTCTGAAGCGATTCTAAAGTGACCATCAAAGCTCAATGAGACTGCGAATGCTGTTCTGCACGCCTGAAGCCGTGAAAAGATCGGAGCAATGAGGGAGAAGGAGGGATGGGATGGGATGGGAGGTGCAGGATCTTATCAGATTAGATCTCTCTTCGCCTAGCGTGCTGATCTAGACCGATTGCAGTTAGGGCGCCGTGATCGGGGACGAACGAGAACGAGGACCAGAAATCCCCTCACAATTCTCGGCAGTGAGTTTTTCACATGAGGTGAAATCAGGTCATTTAGGAGGGCTTGAACGACTATTTTATTAATGTATTGGTGCAATTGAACATGTCTTCCAGTTCTAAATAAGTATCTTTTCGTAGGAGGTGACGAATGCACTACAGAAAAGTGAGCATGCAAAATAACATGGACAGCTTTGAAAACCCAAGATTCGGGACCGAAGGTTACAGAGTCTGGGCATCAACGTTGAAGCGGGGCAGGAGTCGAGCTTTTCACCGCAGGATCGAAGCTGTCTGTGGGAGCTCCTCGGCTTTGGAATCTAGACAGCAACCTGGCTGCGAAGTAAATCCTCGAGAACTTATCAATATCATTGTAACTTCTAGGATGGCTTGGGTATATTTTACATCTCAGAAAATATCTCCACTTTCAATCTTATCAGATCTCTACCTCCTGGCTAGCTTCGAGTTACTTCCACCACGCTTCTCTTGGCGCCATGTTTTCGACACCGGTGCCCTCTTGAAATTAGAGACTGATTCATACCTCTTGATTCTTGACCGTTTAGATATTGTTTTCTTGTATAATTGCCAGAATTTGTGCTAGTAGTGAGGCAAAAGTACAACAATACAGTGCAGGAAGTAGTCTTGCTGGGAGTGAAGTTTACGGCAATCCAGTGATTGACCTAACTCAATCAACCAACCTTCAAACGAGTCACAGCTCTTAAGTGCAAGATGTTCGGATGCTCCAGTCTAATCCAATTCGCTACCTTTAGGGCCAATTCGAAAAAAAAAATTCAAGCCGTCGTCGACCTCCACTCCAAATCTGGACAAACAGACGAAGTATCCTCCAAGTCTCGTCCCCCTCCATCCAAAAGATCATCCAAAAAAAAACATACAACAGTGGGTATTCGCTGGTGGTCACCCACCCAACTACTAATCCACCGATTTGAAGCTTGAGTTTGGCAGAGCGGACGGGATGCCCTTTTCTCTTCAATCTATGGTCGTATGTGACAGCTCATGACGATATCTCAGAATATATATAGATGGGGTGCCGCGAGGTGCGCTGTTGCATCTTTGAACTAAGACTTTTTTTTGGGTAATACCACGGAGAACGCAAGGCTGGCTTGAATACTTCCATATGAGATTCTGATCTTTACGAGAGTCATTTTATTCTCTGGTGTATAATGTACGCAGCTTTTCTCAAGCTCTGTTTACTTGGTCGCTTACCTACCTTACCCCTCGGGTTCAACAGCAGAGAAGTATCCCTCTTTTAAGTGAGGGAAATTTCAGATCTGGTTTACATCTCACAAAGCTAAGTTCCTATGGAAACACACTTCTCAACTGGAAGTAACTTTCAGTTGAGGAACCTCACGAAAACCTCAAGCTAACCTCGTTCGTTACAGGACATCAAGCATGCAGCAGATCCCCAGTAGAAGAGGATTGATGTGAAATGGCCCATGGTCGCAACATATTCTTTACAATCCAGTACTCAGCGGAGTTCTAAGAGCAGCTAGTGGGTATCTATCAACGTTGACTAGTCGGGGTGCTTTCAGTCAGCCTTCTTGGTCTACAGGCGGATTCGATGGAGCAGCATCCTCCTTTGATTTTCACCGCTTTCAGTGGAAACGGCTTCAAAGGATGGAATAACGTCGAAGATCTGTCATAATATTTTATAGAACAGGTAGTAGCAAAGTGAGATTGAGATATCGCATGCTTACAGACTTGCGAAGGGGAAATCGGCCCTAGGTGTCGAGTTATGTAAAGATTTAGACTTGCCCCGTGCTAGCCTTACACCTCAAACTAGATTGTTAGAAAGAAACGAGCCAGTAAAATTTCATGTCCAACCATCACTGTGCCTCACTCGTGATATTAATTATGCACTGTATTCACGAGTGCCGAACCACTCGGCATTTTTCAGGGCTTTAATTCAGGCAGTTCGTCTCTTTCCAGAACTCTCCATCGAATCCAGGCGGTTTATCCAAGCCATAGCTGGGCAACATACGATTTTATTCTTGGCATGTTGCTCATATCCATTCCCTGGGAACATCAGATGCAGATCTCACACGCACACGCCTGCAATCCAAGCCGGGTGGGTGCATCAACAGTGCTTTCTAAATACGGGGTGGTAGTATCATCACTTTGGTGACTGTCTCACCTCCCCCTTTTTCCTGAGGGTGTTTATATCCAGAATCCTTCCAGTCCTTGCCGTATTACTATCATTTCCCTCCCCTTTTGGCCTACCTCCGACAAACGACCCAATAACCAGCAGGACCGTCAAGCGAAACGGCAACAAACCTTCTCCACCCTGGGTCGCCTCGACCTTCCAAGATCCACCGCCACCATCTCCGACGCTCCTCAAACTTCGCATCTCTCACAACACCGCGAAGTGGCCTGAGTCGCCCAGTCGCTGGCTCCACGAGTCCACAAGAGGGCCCCCATTGATTCAAAACATCACCCGTCGCCGGTCGCAAATGGTGGAGCGCTCCCACCAAAACATGCCCTAACCACCGAAGGCTTCCCCGTCCCTGAAACGTCAAGACGTCGCGGCCTGCGAGAAATCGCACCACTCGTGCCACTCGTTAAGCCTCACCTTTCCTAAAATACATCCAATATAATCATTTGTGCATGCCCGCCGAGCTGGCGCCGGTTCGATTCGAATGCTTTGCTTGCTGTTACTTCTTGCCCTGCATATCCAATCCTGCTTTTGACTTTTTTCCTTCTCTTCTCCTGCTTCTGTCGTCACTTTCTCTTCTTAGGCGATTGAAGGTTACCATTTTGTCTTATCGTCTGTTGAGCGGATATTTCGATTCTTTACCTCGCCGCCGTTTTTATTCCTCTCCGCCAAAGCTTTCTAGTCAGAGCCAAAAGTCAAAGTGTTCATCGAAGTCAAATCCATCATACCAGCTGTCATACTACACACGCATCTATCAAAGCGGCTTCCGTGTGGCTACATCTTCTCGACCGAGCGATCGGTACTTCCTCTCGCCGTCCTCAAAGCCAAGCATCATCACAGCACATAACAAACCGACTATCCATCATGGGTCAAGCTTTCTCTGGGCCAAATGCCTTCAAATTCTTTGGGTTCACGCCGGAGGCGACAGCGGTCCTACAAAGGACGCCGATGCTTCTCGTCAGCTTGGTTCTAGTACTTCTCGCCATGACAAGTCTAGGGTTGCTGGCGTTCTATATCCACATCATCACCAATAGGCCGTACAAGAAGCCCAAACCAGTGAAAGGAGCGGCGAAGAAATAGGGCGTGGTATGAGAAGTGGATAGGAAATGATTGAGGAAGGGGGAGGGTTAGAAGGAGGGTCGATGCAACAACGAAGGATAGACTGGGTTGGTTGGGGATATCGATGGGGACGACTACGCTTCACGGTCCAAGACGGACATCTAGAGTGAGACGGACGTGCGGGCCACCCCTTACTATTTGAATATGGTCTTGGACAATTGTATATAATTTTTTGTCTTCTGGTGTTGGGGTGGTATCATTGGGATAGCGAGCGAGCGGTCCTGCGGTGTGTCTTTTTTTCTTTTTCTTGTGGGAGGTAGTTCGTGGCAGCACTGTCTAATCTTACGACTCTTTACACACTCTGATATCTTCGGCTGTATTTACATGAGAGCTGTTTACCGCTACAGGATATTGTCTATCTAACTACCTTGCCTACTACCATTCAAAATAGCGAGTGCTGGCCGAAACACAATCAAGTCCGCAAATCCATGCCGAATTAGCAAAATCAATCAACTACTTCCCCTTCCCAGCAACATTGACAGCCTTCGCAACAACATCCAAACCTGTCATCCCTTTCCAAATCCCATCCGTAACCCAACTCGGCAACAACGCCAAATAACTCACCAACCAAGCCCCCTTCCCCCTCCAAACGACCTTCGGCGTCCTCCCCTTCAACAATTCACTCACCACACCCTCCGCCCAAACCTCAGCAGACACAGCACCCTTCTGATAATCAACACCACTCATACTCCTCTCCACCCTCTCCTTCGCAACCTCGTACAGACTCCCCTTCGGTAAGATCGCCGCCTTTCCCGCCAGGACTTTAGCTTCGGTGCCCATGTTCGAAGCTGCGGAACCGCTCTTCAGATCTACGACTCTGACGCCGAAAGGTTCGAGTTCTAAGCGTAAAGTATCGGAGTAGACTGCCACGGCCGCTTTCGACGCATTATACGTAGCTTGGAACGGCAGCGTGATGACCGATGCGGACGATGTGTGATTCGCTATTATACCATTTGATTTCAGCAGGAGAGGAAGGAAAGCCTGTGTTACGGCTAGGTATGACCATAAGTTCAGGTCGAAGAGTTCTTTGGCTTTGGGGATTGAGAGGTCGGAGATGGGCATTGCGTACATGGCACCAGCGTTGTTGACCAGGATGTCGAGGGAGGAGAGTTGGGATGCGCAGGTGTCGATTGAGGGTTGAGAGAGGACGTCGAGGGGGAGGGTTGTGATGCCTAGGGAGGTGAGTTGGGTCATTGTCGAGGGGTTGCGGGAGGTGGCGTAGACGTGGAGTCCTGCTTTGTGGAAGGCGATTGCGAGGGCGGCTCCTATGAGGGAGTCAGAGATGTTGAGGATAAGAAGAAAGATGTTTACCTAGGCTGCCGTCTGAGCATCCTGTTATCAGAACTGTGTGTTTGGAAGTCGTCATGATGAGATTGGGACTGGGTTCTGTTCTGAAAGTCGAGACAGGAACGTTTAACGTTCAGAGATGAAAGATTTCGGTATACACCCGTGAAGTAACGATTGAAAGTTGGCCCCTGAGAATGAGATACAGAGAGAGACAGAATGCAGTAAATGCATTGGTATGTGAATACAATGGCGGAAGAATGTAGGTACTGTACTTGAGAGATACTCCACCATTACCTCCAACATTTATAACCTCGAAGCCGATCATTTCGGTACAACAACTATCCCATAAAAGTACTGTATGTAACGCCGACGGGCAGATTATTCCAGATACCCCAGCCAGCTGGTCTAAAAACACGTATGATTCTGACCAAATCCGTGGACTAGAACCATCTTTTAAGCGAATCGTTCCTCCGAGCTTCTGACATTTCTGACAAGCCTCTGACAGGACTAAGAATGTATGGTAAGAAAGTGTATGAAATCCACTTGGATGGCGCAATATGAGAGAAATTACAAACGGTGTAGTCAAGAAAGGAAGTGTGATTAGGTAGATTGTTCTCACCAGCCCAATGTGATTGGCTCGATCCAACGGAGGCCTTTCCTTCGGTGTCGTCCAGGTGCTGCTCAAGAAACCATCAGTCTTTTCCATCAGAACTCAGCTTCTACAACAAAGTCTAGCACTTCACAAATGAGAGAATCTGGCAACGAGAGGCTCAAAATATGTATTGTTGCACCGCTTGCAATTTTTCGATAAACTCTCTCATCAGGATGCGTCGCATTAGCCCATAGCTGGGCCGCGATCTCTCTCCTCGTGGGCCTTCTGGGCAACTCTCGCAACAGAGGCCCTCCCATAATGGTCTCATACGAGTACCGATACTCTAGAGAAAGTTCGTAGTCATTATTGGGTCCTCCTGTCTTGTTGGCTGGGAGGTGCCTGTCTTGCAATAGCTCACTGTTGTTCTCGTTCTCGATGGTCTTTCATTCGTCAAATCGTCGTCCTTTCTTGTTATCTTGTGTCATTTGCTTTCGTTTTCATGTCCGAGTATGAATGTTATTACTTCTCCTCAGAAGAAAGGATGCAGACAGTGGAGCAAGAAATCTTGTTCTCCCCAACCTCCCCTTCACGACAGGCTTCGGAGATTCTCTTATAACCGACATATCTCGAATGCGAACACGAGCACGAACAAGAATAA
This sequence comes from Cadophora sp. M221, assembly GCA_017366145.1. NCBI lineage: Eukaryota > Fungi > Ascomycota > Leotiomycetes > Helotiales > Ploettnerulaceae > Cadophora > Cadophora sp. M221. Next base: position 26,950 of record JAFJYG010000182.1, on the reverse strand, counting down.
GAACACGCTGCCAACAATAACCTTGGCAAATGGATAAAAACGGAAATCCAACAGAATGATGTTATTGTGCAGAGGCGGCCCTCATGGCATGCTTGCTGCTGATTCGACAGCGTATTCGGGTTCACGTAATGTGGGGCTTTCTGCCAAAGCAACAAGGTTCGGTTAGTTCAGGGACCAACTTCACCGGACGGCTTTCTATTTACTTATCAAGACATACTTCGTTCTTATTTAGGATATTCTGTCTGGGTATAAGCATTTGTGAGCCAATGGAGTGCGAGTCTAATGGACATCCCCTGTGGAGCGTATTCGGGTTGGAGACGTCAGTGAGTAGCTGACAAGATACACAAAGGTAAGCAGCAAGCTCGAGTTTCGAATATCTGCAATTTCGTTACAATATATAATAAGAGCCTCATATATTCTCCCACCTCCCTATCACAATCAAACAACTTCCTCTCAGCTCTTTAATCATCACTTCAACCAAATCCCCGCCCTCAGACCATCCATTCAACATGTCTGAATTCCTCATGAAAGAAGACCACGAGCGTGACGCCGCCTTCAGCAAAGTTATGCACGGGAAGTCCGTCGAGGAGAAATCCGCTTTCATGGCTATGTTGAAGAAAGATTCGGGTTCACAAGGTGCGGCAGCAGATGCCTATTTCAAGCATTGGGATAATAAGGATGCGAGGGTTGAGACGGAGAAGGATCGTTTGGTATTTACTACCTCTTTATACTCTCGACATGCAGTCAACTTCTAACACTTGCTCATAGGATCGCAAAGAGGATTATGCCAACTTGACTAGAAAGTGCGTCTCACTCTTTACTCCCCCCTTCTTCCTCATACCTACATACATTCATACATACCGACATGAATTCCACTAACAACCCTCCGTCAGTTACTACGATCTAGCAACAGGTCTCTACGAAGAAGCCTGGGGCCAATCCTTCCACTTCTGCCGCTTCGCAGCCAACGAACCATTCCACCAAGCCATCGCCCGTCACGAACACTACCTCGCAGCACGCATCGGGCTGAAGAGCGGTATGAAAGTCCTCGATGTAGGATGTGGTGTTGGTGGACCAGCAAGAGAGATCGCGAAGTTTGCAGACTGTCATGTCACCGGCCTTAATATCAACGATTATCAGATCCAGAGAGCGACGCGCGCGGCGGGGATTTGTGGGATGAGTGATCAGTTGGAGTTTGTGAAGGGGGATTTCATGGTATGCTGTCTCCATTGAACCCAAAGCCCAACCCGAATCGAGGACAGAAGGAAGCGAGAAGAAAACTAACACCCCTCTCCCTTCTTAGCAAATGCCCTTCCCAGATAACTCATTCGACGCAATCTACGCCATCGAAGCGACCGTCCACGCCCCCAGTCTTGCAGGAGTCTACAGCGAGATCTTCCGGTGCCTCAAACCCGGCGGCATCTTCGGCGTCTACGAATGGCTCATGACAGACAAATACGACGCCAGCAACGCCGTACACCGTACCATCCGGCTCGACATCGAGCAAGGCGACGGCATCGCAAACATGGTCCCCATAGTCGAAGCGCACGCCGCGATATCCAGCGCGGGCTTCACGCTCCTGCACGCCGAGGACCTGTCGACCCGTCCTGACGCCACGCCGTGGTACTACCCTCTCGCGGGCGACTTCCGGTACCTGGGCTCGGTGTGGGATTTCTTTACTATTTTCCGCATGACGAGGTTTGCGAGGGGGATGGTGGAGGTCTTGCTTGGGTGCTTGGAGAGCTGTTGGGTTGCGCCGAGGGGGAGTGCGAGGACGGCGGGGAGTTTGGCGAGGGCGGCTGATGCGTTGGTTCTTGGGGCGAGGGAGGGGTTGTTTACGCCGATGTATTTGATGGTTGCTAGGAAGCCGGAGGAGGGTGGGAAGTAGGAAGGTGTTGATGGGAATGAGATCGATCGAGAAGCGTGACGATGTGAGTGGGTGAGTGGCACGGGATAGACAAACCAGAAGACGTGAGGTGGTAATAAAGATTATAAATCTCCTTGTTGGCATTCGTAGTATGTCTTGAACTGTCCCATTGTACCTTCGCCATAATTTATATTTTATTAGAAGAGCGATAAAGTTCACCCTAAAACCCCAACCTTCAAGACGTAATATATTCATTGAAAACAACAAATCCCACTCCTCAGAAATCTGACATCGATTTACTCATCGAAGCGAGGAAGCGAGATTTCTGTAGGTACGTACGTAGGTCCAGGCCAGTCTAGTCCAATCAAATCCATAAGATCTTACGTAGATAGCGTAGATGTCAACAAAGATCTCGCTTGAACGAACAGGGATCAACAACCTTCACCTTCGAACCTTCGAACCCCCTCCTCATCGCAGGAATACAAACAAAAAGGCTACGAAGTCATGCCATGCCATTACTTCACACTTTAAGTAAAATAAAATTAAGCTCATAAAAGAAGAAAAAAATGGTTTATCAAAATTCTATAATGTCATGAGAAATACACCGACCGACCGACACCCGTGAAAGCCAAGCCAAGCCAAGTCTGCTTTCCAAGAATCCAACGTAACAAAAAAAGATATTTGATTGACCTCTCAAAAATTACGTCTCTGTGTATTGCAGCAGAACAGAACAGAGCAAGTAAATACCGATTGAAATGCCCATTTTGCACGGTCCTCCAGTTCCGTCAATTGCAGACCTTCCGGTCTGAAAATATGTGTGCGGTCTTTCCTATCCAAGAGAAGACTATCCAAGAAATGCCCTGGTCTGATATCTGATTGATCCAATTGAATTACCTATCACGCCTATGTACACTAACTCAACCTCCCTCACGAGGGTACTTATAGGAGAACGGCACCGAGGAAAGTGAATCCCAGAGCGACAGCAGAGACGAAAAGAGGTCGGGCATCAAATGGTGCGCGGACAGCAGTTGCGGCACCCGATGAGGTGGCGCCAGCTGTGCCGGTCTGGGTGACGGATCCTGATCCCTGGGTGGCAGTTCCGGAGGAAGTTCCGCCAGAGTTCTGAGATCCCTTGCCTTCGAGACCAGCTCCCTTTCCAGCTCCGGTCTTCATCATGGCTGCGGCTGCGGATGGGATAGCAGGGAGAGCATCGGAGTCGACGTCCCAGTTGGCGGACTTGGCGGGGCATCCGGATGCTCCTCCAGTGGAGTTGTATCCTCCATCACCGGATGGGTTGGCGGTTGCCTTGAATGCGGTTTGGAGAGCAGTGAAATCGGCAAGTGGGGTGACTGTGTTGCCAGAGAGGGTGACGAGTCCGTACTTGGATTCCTCTTGGGAGTACTCGTAGACGAGACCACCGGAGTAGACAGCGGTCATGTCGGTGCTGTAGAGAGACTTGACTTCCTCCCACTTACGGGTGTTGGTGTTGCAACCATACTCGGAAAGGCTAGAAAATTAGCTTGGGTTGCAGAGAGAGTAGGGGGACCTTACAAGATAGGAAGACCGTATCCAGTGAAGTTCTTGACCTTCTGATCCCAACCGGAAATGGTGAATGAAGATGGGTCACACCAAGAGTAATCGTTGAAGGCGAAGAAATCACTGCGCTCATCATCGGTACCACAGTTCATGTACTCGGCCATCTCCTTACGGTTGGAGTTGACATCAGCAGCAGAGTATCCGACAGGGATGGAACGGTATCCACGGCTTCGGATGTATTGTCTCATATCACGAGTGACAGCCTTGACATATGGGGCAGCTGGGGTGGTGAGATCATCGTTGATAACCTCGTTACCAGAGAAGAAAGCCAATGTGTTGGTGTAGTTTGCAAAGGCATCGATAGTGGCGAAGATGTTCTGGAGGTAAACGGAGTTGTAGGAAGGGTGGGGATCGGCTCTGTTGAGGGAGTAGAGAGGAGTGTTGACATCGAGGACCAAGTAGATACCCGCAGCTGCCAGTTGGGCCATGCAGTCATCGTGGTTGGCCGTGTTGTCGACAGTGTAGATACGGATGGTGTTGATGCCCAACTTCTGGAACTGAGCGATATCACGCTTGCAGGTTGTGGAATCCGCGATGGGATCGACCAGGTCGGAGGAGCCACCGGGTTGGTAGTCTACACCACGCATGTAGAATCTGCTGTTGCCATTGAAGAAAGCTAGATGATGTTAGTCGAATCCTGTTGCACAATCTCGGACGTCGTACCATTTCCCTTGACGGTAATTGCTGTGAGACTGGCGGAAGAAGCGCGTGCAACCAACTCCTCGGTAGGGGAAGGAAGAGCGAACACGGTAGAAGCAGCAGCCAAAGCTGCGGCAACGGAGAAGGTCTTCATGATGTTTGTGTGGCGAGATTGGTAAAAGGTGGATGGCCTGTTAGAAAGAGTTTCGATGACGCGGGAATGGGCGAAAAGTGGAAGTATGGAACGAGTGTTGAACGGCTCAAGAGAGTGAGAGACCGATCAGAGAAGATGCGCTTGATTAAAGGCAGAAAAAAGGGCGTACAACGAATGATGCCCAAGAAAGTCGAAAAGGAAGCTGGTGGTGGTGGTGGTGTTGTTGAAGGGTTGATGGAGGAGAGAAGAGGGAGGAGAAAACAAGAACTCAGACAGATCAGGGTGAGGAGACCAGGCCAGGAAGGGGTCGAGAATGTGTGGAGGCTAGAGGAGGGTGGTGGCACTGGTGGGTGGATGGTGGGTGCAGTGCCCAGGCGTAGTGGTGGTGCTTGCTGCTGCCAGTGGACCCCCTTCTGGAACGCAGCGCAGGGGACAGGGTTAAGCTGGCTGAATGGCGGGCAAATAGTGGGTCGACGTGCTGATTTTCAGGGGAATCTCACTAAATCTCACAGGGGTCTACCCTAAGCGCAGCAGCCACCGCCTATCAAGTACGCCTAGGAGGTACCCCCCAGCCCCACCACGGGCATTTGGCGTTTCTTGCCTTCTGCACCTGCAGGCATGGCTGGGTGTACATTCGCCATCTTCGTATCGACGATCGCTCTTGTCAGAGGTCAAGACGAGACAAGAAGTCTTGACTGTCTTGTGCTTTTCTTAGGAACAAACCTTGGGATCTTGGGGAAAGAGCTTGTTTGAGAACAAGCACAGCCGACCTTCAACAACATCATCATACGAATGAACGGACTGACGGATAAATTAATTACATCAACACCTTATCACTTCCTCATCTCGAGAGGGAGCAGCATTCGCTCAAGCGAGATTAGGTCTTCTCCACCACCACCGTATCCCAGATTCCCAATAAATCTCACTTCACCTCACAGACTCGCGGTGGCCACGCATATATTTAACCTTGAATCCTTGGCAGCCAGTTCCAGTGCCAGTTCCAGTGCCAGTCCTCCCACTTCGTACTGCATCTCCGACAACTGGTCTGGCTGAACAAATCACCTTCATGCTCGTGAAAATCCGGCTTCCAGCTCACTCAGTTTCAGCATGGATGAAGAACCGCGAATCAGCGCCGGATACGACCAATTATGACTTCATCGTGGAGTGAGCGACAGATAAAGATCTTCGTATCATCACCAAAAATATCAATTCGTGTGGGCGGGAATAGGTTGATCGGTGGAGAATTGTTCGGGATAGATCATGAACTGCGTGCCGGTTATTTTTGGAATTTTTTAAAGTCTCAGGGGCGACGCGACGGTTTGGTCTGGTGTGTTGACGATTTCGCCACGTTGGGAAAAACCTGGATTTTCGAATGGTTGCCTGAGGCTGCATTGTTTCGGCTGGCCCGGTGGGTGAGGTGAAGTGAGAGGAACAGCTCGGGTTGGATGCATGCCGAAACCATGCCGAACGACATGTTTTCTGCACTGCTTTACCGGTATCAAAATATGTGCCGACGAGGCATATCGAGGTGCAGTATTCGCCTCTATGCTACTACAAGGTACACTAGAAGCTGTGCGCAGTTTCCGTCGGAAGGGAATTCTCAAGGTGTGTGATATTCCGTGGGTTCCTTTTTATATTTCTACCTATTCAACACGGACCCCGAGAAAAAGAAACGGTAACACTCTTATTCAAGTGATAGCCATCGGCAAGTATTCCGAGACTGCATTGTGGGGAGATGTATCTTTCAAGGGGGCGGGTTTGAAAAGTAAACAACTCATCAGACCGATCGGTGGCACAGCTTGCCTTCTACCGTCAAAGTTCACGGAGCTGCATCGCAACTACTCGCGGCATACCGACGGACACTCAATCTATAATGCCATGTGATAAAATTACTGTGCTCCAATTCTGACGAAAGGGAGTTGTTTTCCTGTTTTCTGTCCACGATCCGGCGAGCAATGATGAATCACCGAGCTGACTGAGTAAGTTCCTATAAACCGGCACAGGACAACGCATGCCCTAAGTGTCAATATATCAAAAGGTCTTCCCACCAAACTAACGAACAAAAAATTCTCCAACCTTGAGCATAACGTTGTGCACCCACTACCGCAGAATTCTTTAGTTTTAAGGTTTTATCCAGAAGCTGTGAGTTCAAACCTCACTCCTCGGTTAAGAGTAAAATGAAAGTCAAAGGCAAGATTCCGAGGAATCCGTTGGCTCGCTTAGATGTGTGGGTTGAAATCCCCGGAAAACAACGTGAAATGTTTAAAGAAATGAGGTACTTAGACACGAGAGAGAGAAAAATGCAGTCAAGGCGTGAGAAGCAATGTTACCCAACTGCCGGGAAATCTAGGCTTTATTGAGGGTGAAAGGGGGTTGAATGTTAAATCTGACATATAAAGACGGACTTGATTCTCGATCCCTAATATCCTGCAGTTCCAACACCACCAACTTCAGTCACTCGTTTATTTCATTAATCATGCTTGGACTCTCTTTAATTATTCTCGCAGCAATTGCGAGATTGTCGCTCACTAATGCTCATCCTTCCATTTCAGTTGTTGAACGCGCCACAACGAACCAATGCGGAGAGATCAGAAACAGAGTGAAGGGCGCTTTTCAAGCTGACCCTGGAGGTAAAATATTTCTCAGCCCATGATAGGAGAAGAAGCTCTAACGACAAAACCCAACCAGCTCGTCCATTGATACCCGCTCAACTTGGTTATGACTGCCTCATGTCAGTTCCTCTGCACAAGGCTGAAGCTCTCGAGTTCATTGACTCCTACGCCCAATACGTAGGATGGCAGAGCAGTAAGTTCATTCGGCATCTGTTATTCCTTATCTGGGTTAACATGAATTTCAGGTCTGGCGGATCTCAAAAGTCCACCGCCAGGCTACCCTTATGCAGCACTAGATGTCACCCAAGAAGTGGCCAAGATCAGGCAGAAGCTTCAATCTGACAAGTACACGAATGAATATTCGTACATGCTTGATATCTACAAAGTGGTCGTTTCCGCGCATGATGCACTGTTCGATGCCACGCCAGATATATTGTATGGTGCCCTCACATTCGCCCGGCCGAAAGGTCTTGCTCTGGTTTCGTACAGTCAGGATGGTTGCCAACTGCCCAAGATATACGTGCGCGGTACGTAAAATCGTAACCTTGTTAAATGTGATTTCATAACTAATCATCAGAACAGATGACATAAAAAAGCCCAAAACCTCTGCAGTCACGCTGATCAACGGAGTTCCAGCGGCAAAGTACATCGATCAACTAGTCACCGCATCCTCGGGGTATCCAGATCGCGACGCCGGCTACAACAGCTACTTCTACTCAGTCGCAAACGAGGCATCGCAAGACACTCTGGGAGAATTCCAAGGCTTTGGACCAAATGCTTTGATCTACCCAGGTCCCACCACGACACTCGTGTTTGAGAACGGCACCTCGTTGACCTACGAGAATCAAGCTAGAGTGCGAGATAACTTCGAAGGCGTGACGGATGGAAAGACCTTCTACCAGAGATTCTGCACGGGGGATCAACTGAACTACACCTCTTCGACCACAACCACTCCAGCTCCTCGCCGATACGCATACCCGAAACAGATGACCGACGCAGGAGAGACCTCCATCGCCGGCTACTACCTCGACGCACCCAACTACAAAGACATAGCCGTCCTATCCGTTCTCGACTGGAGTCCCAACTCCGTGACGGCATTCCAAGCCATCGCCGAGAAATTCCTCGCCCGCGCCAAAGCCGACAAGAAGAGAGTCATCGTCGACCTCTCCAGCAGCTCAGGAGGTTACTACTTCCTCGCCTACGACCTCTTCAAGCAATTCTTCCCGCAACTCTCCGTGCTGGACTACAACCGGATCCGAGAGAACGAAGCCTTCAACGTCATGACCAAGATAGCATCAGGTCCCAAATTCGACAACTACAACGCCAAGACCGCAACGCCCGTGGAAGTATCCCTCGCAGAGAGTGTCTTCAACTACAGGTTGTTTGAGATTGACATCAATAATAAGAATTTTCCTAGCTATCAGAGTAAATTCGGGCCGGTCGCGCACAACGGCGACCAGTTCACGGATATCATGCGGTTCAACCTGTCGAATCCCCGGATCAGCAGCGCGACGGACGGGTTCGGGCTGCAGATCACGGGGATGGGATCGCGGTCTACTTTCAAGCAGCCTTTCGACTCTAAGGATGTCGTGTTGTTGCTTGACGGCATGTGTGTCAGTCCCTGCCCTATCTTCGCGACGAGCATGGCTCGCGAGGGGAAAGTGAGGACCGTCGCTATAGGGGGTCGGGCGTCCGCAACGCCTATGCAGGGGATTGGTGGGACGAGGGGATCGGAAGGGTATGATTTGGGCACGATATGGGGTTTCGCTCAGAATTTCATGGGGTTCGCGACGAAGGAGCAGAAGGCTGTTCTAGCGAAAGTCACGGATGCTTGTCTGTATAGGCTGACGAGCGCTTTCGTTAGCTTCAGGGATGTTATTGTGCCGAGCCAGTTGGGTACTGGACCTGGGAAGCAGATTGGTTCGAATTTTGTCAGGCAGGATGCGGATTGTAGGATTTTTTATACGCGGGATATGGTGGCTGACCAGCGAGAGGTTTGGAAGAAGGTCGCTGATGTTACGTGGGGTGGAAAGAAATGTGTTGTGGGTAAGTAGAGTGTAAGGTAGTAAGGAAAGTAGAGGCTAGCCTTTGGTGTTGAACTGTAGTCACTTGTAATAGAACTCCTATGTTATCTTCCAGCTGGTTATGTTCTGTTCAAGGTTATAGACGGTTTGATGCGAGTGAGGAGGGCATTGGATTTTGTCACATTGAAGAGGGAATTGATCCCAAGTCAATACGTTTCAGAGTATGAAAAGGAAGAAAAGAGCGGTGTTTGTATTACAACTCACTATAATATTTCTAAATTCGATAGACTCAAGTAATCGTCTCCTTGATGTTTTCTTAGCCTCGCTTCTCCTCGCCTCTTATATCAAATCCACTCCTGTGAAACATAGTCTTGGACAATAACGAGTGCAATTTCCTACCTCCCACGACCTTTCCCTCACTAATCTTCGGCCTCAAAAAAAATCTCCAAAAAAGAAAAAAGAAGTACAACACATCCGACTCATCCTCAGAGAGCGAGTTCTGAATCTACATCTTCACGAAAATAGGCCTGGCCAAACAGGGCCGAGATGAAACACCAAACGAACAACCGAAACGAACTTTGCGTCCAAAGTCAACGGGCTTGAAAAGGGTGCAACTGCCTATGCTTATGATTGCAGGCTAGCGCGATATTACTCATTGCGAGTGAATAGGGAGATGATGCTCCAAACATATGATAAGTCATGATTGGACCAGGTGCGCCTTGATTGGACGACTTTGATCTGTTTGTGATATTGCACGAGAAGGTACCTCTCAGGGTGAAGATGTCCGCTGAGGGTTGGGAATGAGGGAGGTGTGGGGATGGATCGTCCAGGGACCAAATGATGCTTCTGCTAGGTCAGAATGGATGGTATGGTAGACTGAGCTAGAGGGAGTTTGCTTATTTGCGTAGATGTAGGGTTGGGCTTGACTTGAGAAAGGGGGAGATTGGATGGTGGATGGTGGATGGATGGATCGGGATGGATCCAGGGGGGAGCTGCTTAGCGAGAGTGGTTGTTGTCTGGGCTCTTTTGAACTCCGTGGATTTCTTGGTTCGCTTTTGTTTGTTGACTGCTTCATTTCTTGGGGGGTTTGATCGTGGGTTAATAAATGAGAAATCCGGAGAGAGATAGGGGTGGAGTGTGCTGTGTTCTGACAGGTGGAACAAAATGTGTACCGACCTCACCGGGTTGGAGGTTTTCGACTCAAACACTGACTACTTTGAGTCCTCACTCTTAGATTGGACTTCTCCGGTGTCGAATTTTGATTCTTCCTTGTTTCCTTCGAGATATTATAATCCATTGACACCTATCCTTCTCCCCTCCTCGTCGTCTCAATCAAACTCCCCATCTCCAGTTCCCCGATGTCCCTGCGACCACCCCTTAACCCCCTCCCAACTCCTACAAACCCTCTCCGTGCCCCATCCATCCACCCTCCTAACAAGCTCCCCTCTATCATCCCTCTTAAGCTCCTCGAGAGTAGTATCAGCCGTGCACATAAGCACCTGCCTCAGATACTCGAAGCAGTTGTCCCAATGCCTGGAGAGTTGCCCGATCAGGTAGGGGAATGTGCGAGGGTCGGAGATGGAGACTGCGAAACTGCGGCGGATGAGGTTCTATGGTGATGATGGTTGTTAGACCTTGATTTAAGAAAGGGGGAGGGGAGAGGAAGGATAATATACCAAATAATGCATCTGGTGAAAAGCAGCGACTACTTTAGTCTCCGTGAGATTTGGGGGCAAACCGCTGTATATCACAGGTTCTCCTTTCCAATCTATCTCAACGAATCCTCGTCCTACTAGAAACAATAAATTATCGTCTCAGTCCAAAATTCCTACACAAAAGAAAGCTGGAAACAAACGGACAGAACTCACAAGGCATAAGCTCCTCCCACATAGCATCCGTCTCATTAGCCTCCTCCTTCTTAAACTCCCCATCCGGCCAGAACGTCTTAATTTCCGTCCAAGCTAAAAACTCTCAACCATCAGCCTCTCGATAAATCAATGCTCTCGCCATCTTACTCCATAATACGAGCGTATTAAAAAATATCCAGAACTAAACTCACGGAACTTCGCCCCCAAATCAAAAGACCCGTTTACCACCTCCTCATTCTGCACATGCGTGTGCGTCCCAGCGCCAGAACCCATCGTTCCCGAGACGGCATCACTGTGAAAGAGCGCGCCTGTAATGAAACCCATGATAAGGCATGTTGCGGGGATGAGCCACGCTTTCCAAGGTTTGGAATGTGGCTGCTGTTTGTGTTCTTCATTTAGGAGACCGAGTTCATCTTCTGCGTGTTGGTTGTCCATCGTGGGGTAGATGGAGCAGTTGTGCAGTTTTGGGAGTTTGGATGATGAGCAGTGGAGGTGTAGCAAGAAAGTGCGATGAATGAAATGTCGAAGGGTGAAGTGGGTGGGGGATGGATGGATGGATGAATGTTGGCAAATCAGCTGTGGAGTTTGGGGATGGCTAATCCATTTATATTGAAGGTATGTAGAGTATGTCATATGCCACTAGTTCTATGGTCACTCTGGGTAAATACCTGGGAGGACCAATACTTTAAGCGAGACAGAGATCTGATAAAACTGTCTATGTTTCCAGCCAAGAACATCATTTGTGACAATTCTTGAATTCCGATCCAATAAAAGGCACATTCCAATACCAAAACTGACACCGCCTAACGGGTTTGCAAGGTCCATCCCCAAATGATTCGTAGGATTCTTTCCAAATCCCAAATCCCAACTCCCAATTTCTACCTCAGATCGGTGGAGAGGTTCTTAAGAAACGTCTCAAAACCAACACTCTGCACACGACAACGGGAGTCTTACCCCCAATTTCCCCTTCCTCACTACCCTCGTTTTCCATCTCCATATCATCCAACTCAATCAGTTTCGGGTCACAATCGGGTGGTCGGGTACCTGCTTCAAGTCCTTGGGCAATACTCGGGTTCCCGTATATACAATATCTTCATGAATATTATATCATACAAATGAATCATTTATCAGAAACCGCAAGGCCCTTAACACCATTCTTCTCTCCCACTATTTCAAGTTTAGTAATGATACAGCACAACTAACAAGAGAAGAAAACAAAGAGACTTACCATCTAACGCAACTAGAAATCTGCTCACGCAGTTATAGCAAGCAACCTTCACATTCACGAATTAGCAAAGTCCTAAATCGAGCCCTCTTAGTAAAATTCAAGCACACTAACCGTAGCCGTAATCTCCACAACCTCCTTCTCATCAAAATGCCTCTTCAACTCCTCAAAATCCTCCTCCTTAACACTAACATCCCTCGTCATCGCATCCGTATATCTAACAACCGCCCACTGCTTCTCAGTCAACCCCCCACTCCTCTCCTTCCCCTCTAAATTTCCCTCCTCAAGAACCTTCAAGCCCTCGTCACTTACGCCCCCAGCCTTAGCCAGCGGAGCGTGATGCGCCCATTCATACCACGCCTCGTTTATGACGGCTACGCGACAGATAGCTATCTCGCGTATATCGTCCGCGAGACTGGTTTTCGTGCGGATAGCGCCGAGGAAGGAGTTCCAGCCGTCGGCTACGGCGGGGGAGTGCAGGAGTGTGAGATCGAGTGCTTGGAGGGGGCGAGGAGAGCGACGAGCTCGTACGCGCTCGACAATAGCGGTTTCTACGGGGGAGGTGATAGTGTCTGGGTCGACGTAGGGAAGACGCATTTTGGTGGTTGTGGTGGAGGTTTCTTTAGAAGAAGGTGGGGTTCGTTGAGATGGATTTGGTACTCGTATCTGTTTAATTGGGGGGATGCGTTTGCTGTGTGTTGCGAATTTACAATTGCGATAGAGGCTGATAAGAGTAGAATTTACTTTTCGCATATCCAGGAAGATATTGTTTTTATATGTATTTGCTGTTAATGTACGATATGGCTACAAGAAGTTGAGAATGCGGGGGTTTTCGCGCTACTGTACTGCATTGGAGGGGTCAACGGGTAAATTTATTGCCGGACGAGCCGAGAGTTGGGGGAGACAACGGCATTTATCAAAATCAGAATATAGTTGAATAGACGTATACTTGCGCAATATTTTTGTTTTTGTAGCCTATAAACCAGGCATGAAGACTGATTTCGAAAAGCATGTTATGATACAGCTTTTCTACAGATTTTCTTGTCTAGAAGACGAGGGACTTAGTGGTCATGAGAAACAGGCAGAAGGACATGTAATAGTTCATTAGTCCTCAATCTTCCTGGGAAAACAGTAGTCTAGAAGCAAAAGTTCCCCTCCAGTTATTTTTCTCGAGTTTTACAATTTTGACTTTCAAGTCACATTGATGATATGACCCAGGCAACTCTTCCCTCATAGCAAGACCTCTGCTTCAACAGGAGTGTAAAAAGTCTCAACCTAGGAGTGCAGTTGTTCCAAACATTCAACCACGCTTTTAAAACTACTAAGAATCTTGTATCCCACCATTCCCACTCTCGTTATGGTCACAGGTCGTCTGTGATAATCAAGTACTGGATATACTTTGGGGCTACTGTCTGTGGTGCGAAACCATCTATCATGAACGGTAGTGTAATTTCCATCTTCTCCAAGTGAGGAAAGCCATTAATAGCTTTCAATAAACCCAAATATCCAGGAACGAAAACTCCAGACCTCGTCCAGGAGTACTTCTGTAATAGAAGTTCCAGAACCGGTAGCAAGAGATCTCCAAGATGGTTCCAGAGCGACTCACTAAGAGCTATCTGTTATTTATTAACAAGTTGGCCAGTGTACGATATTGCAGTACCACTTGTTGCTTTGCTTGTGAAGATATGAGCAAGATGTGAGGCTGAAAATGCCCATCGCGCTTCCTGGGATGGCAGCACAGTGGCGTCGGTAGGAAACCTGTCGATGGTATTCCTGATGTTTAAGACTGGCGGTGTGTATTTCGTGATGAAACATGTGAGGAGTATCAGGTACGTGCATGAAAACACCCCATGAAGGAAGAAGGTGGATCCTTTTCTTGAGAGGGTACGAATCAATACCAATCATGGCCCTCTTCGCCTAGTTTCTCGCCCTTCGGATTTAAACTCATCAATCTTTGTCCTGGCATCGTAACTCCATTTTGGGCCTCGAAAACCCCCGAGATAGCTCTCCTGCCCATCATCGCAAAGCTATCATATGGCTTTCGCCCTTCGATTTCAAGCCCATTGATTGCGGCCCATTCGACCCCATCTGGAGATTTCCCATCTCCAAAGTCGCACCATCGTGTAACTACAATCGCCTGCTTGAATCTGACCATTGGATCCTCCTTGTCCTCTGCCAGCTTCAGCTCCACGAGATATTCAGATGGGCATTCTGGACATCTTCTCATTGGTCTGCATCTCGAGCATAGACTGACAATTGGATTCGGTCTGAGTAAGTTCCGGTGTATTGATGGACCCTGCTTGAGCTGCTCTGCTGCTGTCTGGCGGTTCTCGGGAATGTGTGAAAGCGCGCATTTGCACACTGCCATCAATTCTCCATCCTGCCAATGTGCACAAGCACTAAAATATGGCGTGTAGTCTTCTCTGTTGTACAGCAAATGTCTCTGTCCACTAGGTGGGAGTTTCGGGCCAGCAAAACTTTTGCTTGTGACTCGCATCAACAAGTGGCCCTTGTGGATGTAGTATCGGCTCTGATGAGTCCACTCGCTATACGGATCCTTCCATCTCCTCCCCAACTCGTTCACCGGAATTCCATGCGTAGCAACGCCATACCGCTGCCCTCGCGTGACCAATTGCACAAAAGTGAATGGTAAGTTCCAGCCTGGAGTGATACGTGCCCGAGGCTGTACATTGCCTGGCTTTCCAACCATCGGGCAGAAATAGACGCGGTTTAAGACATTGGCTTTCTTCAGTGATTCTTCTCCCCTCTGCGTCCTCACGTGGTATCTTGCGCAGGAAAAGCACAATAAATGCCCAGGTAGTTTTTCGTCCATAGTTAGCAAGAACCGTATCTTCTCGCTTCTGTTCTCTTCTTTCTCCAATTCCCACCAAGACTCAGCTCCAACACGCATCAGCAACGTTCTTGTTGAGAATGCCAACGCGGCTTTGTCTCCAGCAGGCAGGACAGAAGCGATCCTGCCCCAGAGCTTAACGGAGAGCGAGTCGATGTCCCTTTCACCAGGTTTCCGCCATTCCTCCTGAACCTTCAGGGCAGCAAGTGAGTCCAAGGAGTCATGTGATTCGTGATGAGCGAGTCCATGGAGCAAATCTGTGTCGTCCCTCCTCTCTCCAGTTTGCTCATCTCGGTTATCATCTGAGGGCCGATAGATTGCACCATGAGCCAATGGTTTCTGTTTGAGGAATGGAACTGGTGGAGGTGAGAATGGCGATGATGGTGCAGAAGAGCTTGTGCTTGCACGAGACAGAGATGCTGCTTTGGAGGGGGCCTTTATGAGCTTTGCTTGTGATTTTGGACGGAAGAGCCGGGACATGAAGCCTCGTTTTTGTGGTTCGGCCATTCTGAAAGAATTGGAAGCTTATCTGAGAAAGTATGGTAGGTGGATTAAGATTGTATAATTTGCTGTTGAGGCTGTGGCTGAGGCTCTTGGATGCCGGGATAAGCGTCAGATGAGATCAAATCCGTCTAACAGCGCCAACAAAATGTTCTCGGGCTGCTCTGAGATGAAGAGAAAGATGAGTTGAAAAGAATACAAAATATTGAATGAAATAGAGACAGATTGCGGTGGGATATTATGCAGCAGGAACAGTAATCGCGTTTAGATGACGATGGTTCGTCCGGCAATCCGCTAGACATTTAAGTTGTTTGGAGCCCTAAGCGAGCGTCCAAGCTCACTGCAACAGGCCCCAAACTTTCCCCTGAAGGGACCACTGCCGGGCTCTGGTTGGGCCAATGTCCAGGGCGAGGCAAAGACCCAAAATTTCCATCAGCCTCGCGTCGCCAAACCCATCCTTCAAACATCGTGAGCTTCACTTCACTCTACGGACGCAGAACAATATGGCTCATCGATAGCATTGTTACAATCGCCGAAATCATGGCTCAGTTCATCCCCCGCGCTGCGTTTCCCGCTCAACTCAATCTTCCGCGCTCCTATTTCCTCGGTCATCATGCCTCGGGGCTGTCGAAAATGAAGACGATGCTTTCGTCCATTGACTTGATTATCGAATGTCGAGACTACCGCGTGCCACTGACATCTCGCAATCCGCTATTCGAACAATCCCTTGCTGGTAGAGAACGGTTGATTATATACACAAAGAGGGATCTGGGGAGCAAGGGTAGGCCGTCTGATAAAAGGGTTCGTACTCGTGGCCCCAGCAGTGCTCTTGGAGCTCTGTGGAAGAATGACAGACTAATTGGCCGCTCGTTTTAGAAAGAAGACATTATCAAGCAATGGCACGCTCCACATCCCACCCTCTTCACGGACCACAAATCAAAGAAAGATATGAAGACAGTCCTAAACTTCGCCAAAGAACACGCCTGGCACCGACAATCCCTCCTCGGCTCCCGAATACTCGTTGTTGGCATGCCTAATGTTGGCAAATCCTCTCTTCTGAACGCACTGCGAATGGCTGGAGTACATAAAACAAAAGCGGCGTTTACTGGGGCGCAACCTGGGGTTACGAGGAAGATTGCAAGTGGTGTCAAGATTGTGGAGAGAGACGAGGAGAAGGGTACTGAGGGGGTGTACTTGGTGGATACGCCTGGTGTATTTGTGCCTTTCGTGCCAGATGCAGAAGCTATGATGAAATTGGCGCTTGTTGGGAGTGTCAAAGATACGATCATTGCGCCAACTACACTGTGCGATTACTTGCTATACCATATTAACAAGCAACAAGGAGGAGAGTCCTGGTACGCAGAATATTCTCCGCCCACGAACAACATTGTGGAGTTCTTGGAGGGAGTCTGTCAGAAGACCGGCAGGTTAGGGAAAGGGGGGGTTCCGGAATTGGATGCAGCTGCTCTGTGGATTATACAGAGATGGAGGCAGGGAAATCTCGGGGCTTTCACACTCGACGAAGTTGTGGAAGATGGGTTGATGAATAAGATGAATGAAGAAGCTGTTTTAAGTGTCAGCCAGGCAAGGAAACAGGCTAAAGATGCACAAAGGGCACGAGGGAAGGCCAGACATGCCACTGAATCTGTATGAGCTTGGTGAAAGAGCAATTGGCAGTTTTCGGTACCCACGACTCGCGGCCCTACGGAGGTCTTGAGGAAGAGCGTAGGGCAGGATGGATAGGCCAAAGTGAGCTGTGGCAGGTGCCCGATACCTCCGACTCGCCACGGGAGTATTGCCACGCCATGAAGTCACCACGGGTTGCAACTGAGAAGCCGCAGAAGGCTGGCTAGATTGTTGACTCGTCCGTGGCATAAACCCTGTGTGGCAGCGGTTAAAGGACTTGGTTGTGGAGCACAAGTAGAGCAGGCAGTGCAAAGGCAAGGAGAAATCCAGGATCCTATTCTCCACTTCCATGTATCATAGATCGCCTTTTATGTACATCATGCAATGGGTCAAGTTTAAAATGGCGTTCTTTACAAGCTGTAGACAAATTATACCCGATATTGTTTTCAACTTTATGATTCCTCTATCACAAGCAGACCTCTGCCAATGTTTACGTTGTCCACTTTACCCCTTATTTCCTCGCTAAGGGTGACCAGGGGAAGTTATTTTCTCTTCCGATGTTTGAAGCGCCGTGCAATGTTTATCCATCAGCATTAGAGCTGAAGTCTAGGAACTTCTCCCGTAGCCTTTCACCACTCTCCGCATCTGATTCCGAGACTACTGCGCCCAATTCTTCAACCTTCCGCTTTCTCAATGCCCAGAACATCCAAGTCTAGTTCCTTCTCTCCGAACTCCTTACTCTGCGGTAGTTCCAGTCTAAAACTTCCACTCACAGCCCCCTCTAAAGCCACTTCGGTTCCATCCTCAGCCTCAATTTCAAGCACTAGATCCAGGCATGGTTGTTAGTGAAGCTCTCTTTTCATGTGAATTCAATGTCAATTATGAAAAGTCCAACAAAGATAAAGCAACCCAATGTCCCGTAATGGAATCCGACTTGCGAAAAAGAAGGAAACCACTCACCATGCCCCCCAATCTTCCTCCCCTCATCCACAAAATGCGCATGCACGCCCACAACACTAACACCCACACTCCACGCCGGACTCCTCACACCCACAACCGTCCCCCTCACGTCCTCAAAACTCCTAACAGCCTGCCCCTCCGCCAACTCAGCCAACTTCTGCCCCCCATAAGCCTGCCTATGGATAGCTCTAATCTTAACCCTCTTGAAAACCCCCTCGATCTTAAAAACCACAAACGCGTTCTTCGCCTCGGGAAACGTGGCGTCGATTTCCTCTAGCATGGCTTTCTTGTTGGGGAGGGAGATGCGTTTAGTGAGAGAGGGGGTGAAGGGGGTTATGATGGCGAAGGGGACGAGTTGGTCCGGCGAGCAGAGGTTGATGCTGCCGTCGGCGTGGAATTGGTAGGCCATTGAATCGAGGATAAGCATTTCCCCGTCCATGGATTCGAATGTGCCCATCCCGAAGGTGCCGTGCTTGAGAAGTGTGGATATGGGGATGGAGGAGGAGGATGAGGCGAGGCCGGACATGAGGGCTGAGATTATAGAGAATTGGTAGATTTCGTTTGGTGGGGGAGACATTTTGAGTGGATTAAGGGGATGACCTGAGGGAAGGTGTTGAATTTGAGTAGTGGTTGTTGTGTTATGAGGGTGTGGGAGTGGTGTGGTGACGAGATGAGATGTTGATTCGGTTGACTGGCTGGCTACGTAATCGGCTAGATCGGGAAGTGCAACTTGTTTATGCAATTGAGCATGAATCTCAGATAGTTGGAGAGGAATATAATGACTGCGAAATGCAGGTATTGTTAAGCTCGATTACAAGCTATTTGAATCCCGAGTAGTATCCATTGTAGCACCCATATCGCTGCCAGTGCTGCTAGTCCTGAACATTTTCAACTCTTGAGGTTTTCGATGATATTCCAGTGGAAATGGACTCTCGCATTGAATACTTCAAAAGATCATCATGTTCCATTGTTTGTTTAGATAGCTTGCAGGTTTCTTCGATTCCGAATCTGATACTAGGCTTTTAATTCAGCTGAGGCTCAGAACCATGATCTGAGTATTGTTGCTTTCCTGATAGCTTTCCATTTTTATTGCTTTCAGTAGCGGTATCCACTAACTTGTCTCTCATCAATTACGGGTATTTCAATCCACCACTTTCCCTTTCCTCTCCATGTCCATTAGAATCCTTAACACCCTCTCATAAGTCCACATAGTAACAGCACTCGCCGGCGCCGACTTGAAAAGACTAACCGTTAACCCTCTGTACAAGCCTCTCCTCCCCTCCTTCCTTATAATCTCACTTAATGTCTTGAAAACACCTTTGTACTCTGGAATATTCTTATGCACATATCGTGATCTCGTCGGTCCCTGAACCTGTAATCGTTTTCTAATTAGATCCAAAGGGAAGACCGCCGTCTTGGCCAGCACAGAAGCGAGGACTCCGGCTGTGGCATCGCCTGATCCGTAAGGGAGGGAGAGATGGGAAAGAGGCAGACGTAAGGTCTCGTAAGTCGAGAAGAAGATTCCCATGTACGGGATGATCTGCCCTACACCTGCGCCTAGCCCTTGGAAGAAACCTCGCGGCCCCTCCTGACGAGCTATGTCACGAATGGACGCTGCGAGGGACGTGTAAATTCTCTCTGTACCCTGGGCAGCGAATCTCGTGCGTAGCAGATCGAGGGGGTATGTAGCGGTCGTCGCAACGGCCCCAGCACTGGCACCAGCTATAAAACTTTCCGCTGCATTGGGGAGTCTGTGTTCACCGAATGCTTGTTGGAGCGCGAGGGTTATGGTGCGGTAGGTTGTGAATTGGATAGCGCTGTACGAGACGTACATCAACTCTGCGGGGATGTTGCCCTTCCATAGCCCGGTTACGCCTTCTTCTCGAAGAATATGCTTGATTGTTGGTAAGGTGCCTTTGTAGATTGGAGAGCCGCGCAAATCGCGATGGGAGAGGGGGTCGGAGAGGGAATGAGTTTGGAGTTGAAGGCGGATTTTAACGACATCGAGAGGAGCTATTATGAATCTGATCAAGTCTTAGATATATACAATCGCATTGTAAGAGTTTTAAGGGAGTATATACCTTGCTATCAATCCAGCTGTGGCTCCAGCTATTACCACCTGGGTTTTGGAACCCTGATTCAATTAGCAATGAGTTCCTTCCAAGAAGTCAAGGCTCTTACCTCATCCTTGAGGTGCTCTCCGTTTGCAGACATACATCTGTTGTTCTCCCCCCCCTGGTATCCTGGAGAACTGGCAATTGGGAAGTTACTAATGGATGTTTGTTGATGCGAATCACGCCTGCGAGTTTTCAAAGTCCAAGAAATTCGTCGGCGATGAGATAAGATAAGGTCCGCAAGCAACCCTGAGTCTTGGCGCCCCCAAGCTTGATCCTACTGCAACGACATGTTTACAAAACGATTAGAAACGCATGCATTACAGTGACTCCATCCACGCATATCTCACGTATTGCGGCTGACCTGTCTGCATCTAAATAATCTGATTCTAAACAGATCGCTGTCACGGTACCTGCACTATTCCTGTTTTAGCAAGTCAATGGTGAAATTCGAGAAATTCGAGAGTACATCATCACATCGACGAAAATTGCTGAAAAGGAACCAGATGAGATATTTGAGATGGGGATTCAATACATACTCTGCATTCATACCACACTTACTCAAGAAAGGTAACATCCAAGCCAACATCACGACATCCGCGCTAAGAAGTGGGTTTTACATCTCTCCTGATATCTTGAACTTGGGTAATGGTTCTCTATCGCCTGATATCTCATATCTAGTGGGTCGAAATATGTTTTAAACACACACAAGACATGGTGAGAATATCCAGCAAAGAGCTTCAGCTCCCAAAAAACCAGCAATCTTCACGATGAGCGGCTAGATTCTCGGTTTCATATTACATCGTACAGATCTCGATACTCCTAGCCATATCAATTGGCTCATCCCTTTCGTGCAATTCTGGAGTGAGATGACGATTTGCTTTGCCTCACTTCATCCCACTTTCAAAAATGCTACAAATATAGAAGTGAAGGAGATGGGAAACCAAGAGTCTTCTTACCGGCAACTTGATCCCAATATTATTTGCAGCAATGGGCGGCGTCCTCGTCTACATCACCGCCACGATCCTCATCAAGACCTTCCCCGGTAACGCCGCCTACCGCGGGCTCCTCTGGTCTCTCCCCGCCGTCGCGGGAGGAATAGGCATGGTGACTATCAACTGGGACCAGAAGCTCGCTCTGCTTGTTTGCATGATCCTCACTGGTTCCACATACGGCGTGACGTACATCGTTGCGCTGGGCTGGACGTCGTCATCCGCTGCTGGGTATACGAAGAAACTCACCCGGAACGTCATGTTCATGGTCGGGTACTGCGTGGGTAATTTGGTGTCACCGCAGAGTTGGGTGCCGTCTGCTAAGCCGAGATATTATGGAGCGTGGATCTCGATGGTTGTTGTTAGTTGGACTGGCACGCCGCTTGTTTTGTTGGTCATTCGATTTATCTTGATAAAGAGGAATAGTGAGAGGACGGCTTTGGCGGCGGAGAAGTCTGACGGGGAGTTAGATAGTGGGTTTGTTACTGTGGATGTTGAGGAGGATGGGGAGGTTGTGCAGAAGAGGGTTGCGATTGAGATGTTGGATTTGACGGATTTGGAGAATAAGGAGTTCATTTATCCTTTGTAAATTGCACACACGAGGTCTAAGATGTCGATGAAGAGGATCGGAAGATACATAGATTTATTTCTTTAACGAAAGTGATGAGAACAGCCATTGACACTTGTTGAAAATGCCTAATGACCGAGAGAAAACCCACGCCACACTCATATCCTTTTGATCCCAGTTTCCACCTAACACTTCCCCATCCTCAAACAATTCCAGGATCAAATGATCTCACCAGAACGATGATTTACCTATCAACATTTGTAGTAAAGATAGGCAGATCCCCAACCCCCAATATTGGTGTTGGTGCAAGAGTGGAACCCAGCTACGCCTGCACTCTGATGCCCAAGCTCATCACTGCAACTCCTAGTAGAGAACAGAGACGCAGTCGGATATGGACTCGCATTTATTTCCTGGGAGATCTCGATGCTCTGGGCAGGGGTGGCGAAGACGTAGCATGTACCCCCGCAGCCGAAGTTGTCGACGCTGTACGGTTGATGGGTTAGAAAGGACCGGAAAACAGGGGTTGGGCTTGGAAATGGAATGAAATTGGATAGAAATGCAATCTTACTAGCTGTAACTTCCAGCACAGTTATATTGGAAGTAGAAGTGTGCGGTGCGTTGACCTCCACGGGCTACAAGATCGCTTGTAACAGAGGTAGTGTTGAGGGCTGTCTCGTCTTCTGGGACGAAGGTGAGATCTTCTTCGGTGAGGTAGACATATCGAATGTCATTTTTGACTTCTACGGTTGGAGCTGTGAAGTATGATAAGTTAGCTGATGGGAAATATAAGGGGATTGGTAGCTGAGGAATGAGGAGAGAAAGAAACAGACACAGACCAGCTTTGGCAACGGCTCCTAGAAGGGCCAGGATAGATGTGAGTGCGGTGATTGAGAATTGCATAGTGATTTTGGATCGTGGAGTTGATTGACTACTCGAAGCGAGTTCTGTTTGGGTTTGAATGTGGTTGAGATGAGGATGGGAAAAGAGTATCATCTGCCAGGACATCATGGCAACTTAAATACTCCTCTCTCGACGAGGAAATCCGAAGTTCTTCAACATCATGAAGCCACTCCCAGGATACAATTAACTTCAACAGGAAGGTATTGAATTCAAAGCAAAAAAAAAAAAAACGATTACACCTACCCTGCGTACGGAGCCCATTGTCACGGTGCATCATCCAGATCGCCATCCAGCAGTGAAATATGAAGCTCCAAAGTAGACACCACGATGTTCGGTTTTCTACTGCAAGGAGACCAATGACTGCTTTAAGTAGTAGGTATTGAATGCAACAGTAATCCTTACCACGAATGCTTACTTTTTCATGGGCCATGCGGCTGATCTGACGGTACTGCAAGGACGTTATGGGGTATGCAAGGAGCGGCCGCCGAGGATTTTGAACGACACGCAAGAAGTTAAGAATCAATGTTGTACAAAAGACACTTAGTAACGAGTTTTTGACTTCTTGATTACCGTTGATCTTGGTGCTCTCGTGTTCCAGCTAGCTGCCTTGCAGTTTATTTGTACGACTCTCGCTTCACACTTGAAGGGATAATCTGAATGAGATAATCTCTTAGCGGACTCGAAATCCTCTGTAGATCCTCGCAAATTCTCTTCGCGGACAGAAACCGAAATACTTAGCTATCAACTGCCAGTGTTGACACTGGAGTTCTTCGAAGAAACAAAGATTGTCTGACATTTTCCTGTATTGTAAAAGCATCAAAACATCCGTGGAAGCGAAGAAAGATACCGAAGAACCACTCAGGAATACTTCTAACTCCCAGAACGACTTTGCTTTAAGATCAACGTGAGTAAAATCACTAGCCTCTCCGCCCGATTCGGTGTCTCGCGGTTCCAACGTAGTGGGAAACGGACCTGGTGAAGAGGGTACAAGTAAAATGAGATCCTAGGATGGATGTTAGTTATATACCAGCTCCTGGGGAATGATCAAGCACAGCGATCCAAATATCCCTCGCTTCACAAAATATGAAAAGAAGAAAAGGGGGATGTACTTGCGTCCTTTTGCTATTAGCCCCCCTGAAAACCCTCCATAAATCGAGGAACTTCGATCGATGATTAAACGAAGCTCCGAGATGTTTATTTTTATTTCTTCACTTCGCAACGCTAAAGACCGAAGTCGACTATCACTTTCGGCGATAAGATAAACGCGGGGGGGGGGGTAGGTGTAAACACAGCCTCGGCAGTCCTCCCTCCATCCATCCTTCTTAACCTACTCAGAATCTACACGACGACTGCATATCCTATCAAATCCGGGACTTGCAACTCCTCATGGAAAAAAAGTCCTCATCTCACGTCGTACAAATAAGCTCGTTTATACCGCAATTCATGAACATTGGACAGAAATACCAGTACCAATCGTGAAATGTACATAGATAGTGGCGCAATCCCGCTTACAAAAACACTCAAGCCCTCGCCACCAGGGGTTACATCTCCAGGAACGAGACTTCGAACCCGGTGGAGATGGCGTTATATGGTAGTTGAAATGTTAGATTTGTCAATTATGGCGTATGGGTTTGTAAAGAAATGGCCTTTTGTCCGGGTCGCTAAGGCTAAGTCCAGGATGAAGATCTCGTAAAGGAATAGTGGTACCTATGTGGGGGAATGAGGTAGCTCATCCACCCCCGCCTTCGGGGTTTGAGCATGTATTTATTGACCTCCGTTGCTCCCTTTTGCTACAAAAATTTACTTAAAAGTCAAAAGTACACTCTCCTCGGTTATCACTTCGCTACTTCACAAGATTCAAGAGATCTCACTGTTGATAATAGTCAAGAAGTTCCGTGCAAAACAAAAAATGGCCAAGGCTTTCAGAGAATTGATTGGCGTTGGTCCGTCTACGGCTTCGACTCAGGACAGTGTGCTCGTCATCATCGATGCTCAGAATGAGTAAGTACCCCCCCTTTCGTACCTATCTTTTGCACGAAACCAAAACTCACAAAAAAATCAACAGGTACGCAACTGGACATCTGAAGACCGAGAATGTAGCTTCAACACGCAAAGCCATCTCTGCGCTCCTCGAGAAATACCGCGCCGCCAACGCCCCTCTCGTACACATTGTTCACCAAGTCCCAGCCGGCGCACCTGTCTTTACGCCAGACACAGATCTCGCCAAGGAGTTTGCTGAGTTGGAGCCCAAGGGTAGCGAGAAGGTTATCTGGAAGCAACAGCCCGGCTCGTTCACGGGCACTGATCTCGAGGAGTTCTTGAAGGGTACGGGCAGGAACAAGCTTGTTTTGACGGGCTACATGGCACATGTTTGTGTGAGCACCACGGCGAGACAGGCTGCTGAGAGGGGTTATGATGTTTTGGTTGCCGAGGATGCGGTTGGAGATAGGAATATCCCTGGTGTGCAGGCTGAGGATTTGGTGAGGGTTGCTTTGGCCGAGTTGGCTGATGCTTTCGGCACTATTGTGAAGTCTTCCAGCATTAACTAGACTATATACTCAAACGATTGCAGTACTTGATGGAAGCGTTTGGTCCACTTCGGTCTTGAGTTCTTCTTGGACAGTGGGTGCTGGTACAGTCTTGCTTTCTTCCTGGGCAATGGATTCCATCTTACCCTCTTCCATAGCTGCGGGTACTGGTTCTGTCTTATTGTCCTCCTGAACAGCGTGTGCCTCCGGGGCCGATTCTGTCTTGCTTTCTTCCGTAGCTGCGGGTGCTGGTTCTTTCTTGCTGTCCTCCTCAACAGCGGGCGCCGGTTCCGTCTTGCTTTCTACATTAGTTGTAGGCCGTAAATAGATCTTTGTGTCCGAGAAATCGTGGCGGAGCTGAGGGAAATCAATAACTTCGCACCCATCAACCATATTTTCCAGATCCTTGACAGTGGTATCCTCGGACCTGTGAAGAGTTAGCAGCGTCCAGAGATTTCCTGAACAGTACATACGCATCGAATCTAGAAAAATTGTCAACATCTGTTATGATCAAGACAGCAGGTCTTGGCCTCTCTGCAACAGATTTGTAGACAGAGGCATAGCAGTGAAGGGCATAGACCAGACTTCCCTCTCCCACCTCCACAAATGCTTCTGGGTCCTTCATCACTTTGTATCCGAGACTGGCCAAGAATTCTTTGTCGAGTTTCGTAAATTGCGGATCTTGGAAGATGATTTGTAGCTCGGAACCTCTTTCAAGACCACTGACAATAGTTTGCAGAGCAGCCAGTTGTGTCAAGCTGGCTCTTCTCCCATCCCTCCTTGCGCTTTGCAGACTTCCCAGGCCAAGGACGACCACATTCTCAATCTTTTTGTCTTTCTCCACATCCTTAAGCTTCTCTTGCAGAGCTTGGCAAGTTGGACGCTCCTCCCACGATCTCTTCCAATGCTCAAAATCCTCCTTCATCTCGACGAGAGTGCGGTTGACGTAACTGACACCCTTGATCTCGAAATCACCTCCTTGCAGTAGCTGCTTCTTGGCCTTTGCGTCTGGTTGATTCGATCGAGGCTTATCGACAATATGTATCCAGCCATCTTCTCCCTCAATTTCTTTCCTCTTTGTACGAACGATCGTAGGCGTCGCGGGACTGGCTGTCTTCGTAGCGGTCTTCGTTTTCTTCTTCCTCGTCCTCGTCCTCGACTCTGGCTTTGCATCTGTCGTGGGTCTCATTGTGGCAGGTATATCTCAAACGGATCAACGAGCGGAGGAGTAAAACAGTTGGCGCTGAACGCTGGGTATTTGTGGATGTTGACAGAAAAATGTTATTGTGCGTTCGTTTGGTGGAGGGGTAAGAATTTCTGCAGCCCTGTTGTCAATTTCCGTGGTGGCAGAATTTGGCATGCATGGTTCACCGCTTGCTTCAAGCAGCAGCCAGCCAGGATGCCGCCATCCTTCTGCCCAGGCTGGCCATGCAACACCAATGCAGGGCGAGCGGGCATTTGGATTTGTTGGGTACGTAGTACGTACAGTAATCACCATCGCGCAATACCGGCACGGTACCGCTGGATGGCCGTTGTTATGGCTGGTGTTTGGCAGTCTTGGTGGCACAGAATCTGCTTTGCTCTGCCCTGTCTGCAAGCCCTGTGACTCAGTATCCTTGCCTTGCTGCTGTGCCCACGAGGCAGTGACCTCATATCGATTAGGTGAACACAGATGCAAGTAATTGCACGCCGCCTCTATGAACATCTCGCTACCTACCAAGAGCAAAAGTACAAAGAGTAAATATAGGGTAAACAAAGACCTCCAATTCCACTCCAGAACAACCGACAAATACAATACTAGCCAATAGCTCATACCGCAACTCGAAGTTGATCCATCTCTCCGGACACTTCTTTCTGTGAATCAGCGTCCGTCGCATAGACCGACCCCTCACCTACCTGGAAGTGCACCGACCATAGCGTCCTCC